>VFFE01009229.1:3017060-3041086 GCA_008921705.1 Burhinus oedicnemus
AGAAACCTTCATACTTACAGGCAGAAGTTAACTGCTAACAGATAGCAGCCTGAATGCCTCTAAGAAGGTTCTATGACAATTAAATATATTCTGATTAAAACCTACGTTTTTATCTTATTCATTCTACTGGTACACTACACTGATTCTCCTTTGTATTTTTCTGCACTTTTGTTCTGCTGCCAGTACCTTTTATTTCCAGGGAGTGGTAAATGTTTGGTTGTCCTAGTTTCTCCTAATATCCCCCTTGGTATGGAGAGAAAGAGAGAGCTCATTTTAATATATTCCTTCAAATGTAATTTGCAGCACTTTTGGAGTCCCTACTGTACCATTATACTGATATCCAAATCTAATGCACACTTGAGAACGGAGTTGTCAGGAGCTGATATCAGCAGTGGGCAAGATGGAGCAGTAATGTGGCCAGACAGAGAAGATGGAAGAAGTGGAAAGCTGCAAAGATGACACAGAAATGCGGTATCAAGAGGAAAAGGGGAGCTAAGAGAGTGAGGGAAAAATTAATAGATACTGGGAAAAACAGAAACCTCTGTGAAGCTCTGGGATCGTGCATATCTCAAAGGCTACCTTAGAGTGAATGAAAGAAGATGAGAATAACTGCAGAGAAAAATCTAAACAGGGAAACCATGAAAAATTTGAAACCTGCTATTCCCACAAAAAAAAAAAAAGATTTTTATGAAAGCTTTAGTACAGCTCAACAGACCAGGTACTACCCTTGTTTTGTCAATGGATATAGCTTGCAAGATGCATTCATTAATAGGCTCTTGGCTGTTTTGCTAAAATGAAGTAGTGAATAAACACATTTGTTTTCCCTGAAAAGAATTCAGAACCTACACAACACACAAATAAGAGGTGCTTTGTCCCGTCAAGTCAGACCTTCGTGGATCTGGAGAGGCAGAGGACGTTTTCTCTGAGTCCAGATCCTAGAATATGTCTGTGCTCTGTGAATGAGACAGAATTGTACCTTATGTAGTGATGGTCCTTGGAAGCCTTGCAGGTGAAATTTTAAGTTAGGCTTCTCTGGAGACATAGCAAATATTAGGTACTACATTGTTAAAGTTCACGTTGCTAGTTTGACGACTGCATGTGGTCTTCTAGCAATCTTACTTACTTTGTAAAGAATTTTGTATACAAACCCAAATCTGTTTTATTTCTATGTAACACACACATATTTTTAAGACAGGTTAATGAGAGGAAGATGAAGACCTCACTTGTAAGTTCTTGACAGGAAATACTGCATGACTATAAAGCAATGGAGTTGGGATGAAAGGAAGACTCCAAACACTTTACTGGAGAAACAGGGACTGCAGTCTTGGTGAATGCAACGCAACTCAGTCATGCCTGCTGGGCAGGGGTGTCCTCAGGGTGAGTTACTGGGTGACTGAAACATCTGTCTGTGAGACAGCTTCATTACAAGGGGAAACTGTTTAGAAACTGTGAGTATTGAAAAAATGTCTGCAATGCAGAATGTTAGTATTTAAAGATGTTATCTACGTTTATCACATTTGTCACTTGCCATTAATTTAAATTCCCTTTATGCATCTGTTCAGGAAATAATTAGGATTTTATGCTGCAGTAAATATGCTTGTCCATCCATTAGTGCAAAGCAGAAGATTAATTGCATTACAATGGGAAACAGGACTACTGTATTCGGAGCTACAGCGATAATGGTGACAGCGGCGCTGCCCACAATACTTTGCTCCAGTAAGCTTCAAAACCAAGTATGGATGAGAAAATAATTAAACTCCTGAACAAGGCAGGGTTATCTCTGTTCTTGTATGTGTAACCAGACAATGACCAGAACAACAAAGATCATGCTCAAACTAACAAAATCATATTGTTTCAAAAGTTCTGTTAATCAGTTAATCAGCTATTTTTATACACACAGCTTTATAAACACAGGTTCATACTCTGTATGAATCATTACATTTAACATAAACTTAACCTGAGCTCTCTTTAAATACCTGTGATAAAATTCCAAAATGTACTAAGACATTGTAAGGCTATATTAATTTGGCAATAAAGCTCTAGAAAGCTGAAAAATTCTTAACTGCACTAACTGAAAATGACATTGCAAAATTAGAGCCAAGACCAAAGACAATGAGTTGGAGAAAAGAAAGGTAGACAGCAGAAAAACACTGTGAAACTTGCTCCTCATTGCTATATCTGGCTCAAGACAGAAACAGTGGGGTGATGGACCTCTACACCACTCTTCAGTACTAAGGTATTTATGGATGGCCAAAATTGTCCTCGTTGTTATAGAAACTGAAGAAACATGACATTTCTCCTTTTCCCCAGATTAAACATGAATATCTTATGCAAAAGTGTTCCCTAAATGAGGGTCCTTGTGACAGCATTTGTTTGTGGGGTTTGACTAAACCTGCTGATAAATGCAGGGAAAACGTTTAATCCAAACATACCAATCATTTGTGATTAGCCAGGGGTTTTGTACAATTAAAATCCCTGTCGATATCTGGATGATTCATATCATTCTAGTGCATCATATCAAATAGGCTATTGATAAGGTGAGTTTTAGCTTATCAAAAGCTAGGATTTTTAGGGATATTTTGTGATATTCATAATGAGTTAAAATCAAATATAAATTGGCATGATTCTTACAGGCTTGACAACTAGAAATCAGCTGTTAGACTCAAAGTACATTTAGTCTTTGGTGGCGGCTCAGTAATTCTGGCCCCATTGCCTCGACTGAAAATAAAGCATTTTTACTGCCACCATATTTGCTTGAATAATTTTTTGCAACCAGTGCAAAAATCTTATTTATTTAACTTATTGGCTGACTCACTTTCTGGCATGTAGCTGGGGCCAAAAGCAAAGGAGGTACTGCTCAAATTCAAAACTAGTCATATACCTTGCTTTTAAAATGGATGAATGCTGAAGAGATGGGTGCAACTGTCAATAGGAGGTTCAAGTTATTTCATGTCTAACATTTCTGGGTTTTTTGGTTTTGATATTTTTTTTTAAAGGATGATCAATGCCTGACACATTTATCTATGCTACATAGTCAGTACAATTATCAGAAACTAAAAAAAAAAAAAAAAATCATGAAATACGTAAAAAGTGCCCTGAATTGATCATTTTACTTTGTGTGGTAAACTAAGTCTAAACAAGAAGAATTTATTTCATATGAGTAAAAGGCACTAGATATAGGTTTGTATGAAGCATCTGCACAGCAGAATGTGAATAATGTGATCTTGGCAAACATTTTTCATGCCTAGAATAGAGCGAAACAGTTTACAAAAGAGGTCGCTGAAGAATAACTAATTAGCTATCAGGGCAAATACGTTAGAAACAGATCCTGAATTTCATGGTTAAGACTAGTATTACAGATACCCACTGAACTGCAGGGTAACAAGATGTGCCCCAAAGGAGCATCTGACCATTCCAGATTGCATACTAAGGTATTTTTCATTCCTGCGCTGTAGTCACACATTCATTCTGTAAACTACGTTTTGCAATAGCTCAACTTTAATAACTGTTATCAGAAAAATGGATTTTCCTTTCCAGGGTGTGTTGAAGTGTTTAAATCTCTTTGGTCAATCTCTGTGTTATTATTCAGGATGTTAATATTGGCTGATCCTTCTCTATTTCATTATCTTTCTAAGTCATCTCGCTCCCCCTCTCCTGAGGAATGAAATTAGGAATACCCTTTTCTCCCCCCATAACTATTTATGAGCATCACAGATAGATTTCTGCGGGGCTTGAACAGAAGCAATCATAAATTTGCAGCCATAGGTAGCACCCCCACCCCAAACTTGTGTTATCATATGTAACTTCTTATACCGTTGCTAATGCAGCCATACAAAAAGGAGGGGGAGGAGACAGTCGATATCCACTTATAATACAGAGTCCTTTTCTATTGTAAATAGAGTTATCTAATAGATCAGTACTCTACCGATGGGTTAGTAGAGGACAGCAATTACTTTGCTGCTGGCATGAAAATGCAGCACAATTCCATGTGCCTTGTGAGATGATGCAAGCAATGTTATCAGAAGCAAATACTACTGTTGCACACATGAAGTTAAGTACTCAGCACTGCCCCCTCCTCCCCTTCCTATCTTGTCAGGGTGTAGCTGTGAACTAATAAGGAATGCTCACAAATTGTGGATCCAGTGACTGGGAACACTGCACTTAATTCCAGTACATTAGTTTGGCTGTAAACAGGACAAATCCAGAACTGTTCTATGTAATGAAGAAATGGATATGATGACAAGCCCCAGACTTGTGACCATATGGAGACAGGCAGAAGAAGCAGCAGAAGGGAATGTTCCTTTTGCACTACAGTATTCTGATGCTTTTTCTCAATATGAAGATTCACTGTAACACAGAAAAATCAGATTTGCATGATTAGTTTTCTTTATGATACTTAGGGCTTAAAATTACAAATCTTTTATTGATTTTTAAACTCAATAAAATATGATTTTATCATCTGAATCTGACCTCCTGTCTACCAGACCACTGAATTCCATCCAGTCACTCTCAATTGCAGCCCAATAATTTGTGACTTCATTAAAGAGGTGAAGAATGGACAATTTTCCTAAGTAATGTTTTGCAATGGTTAATTACCCTCACAGCTAAAGATGCAGGCCATATCTCCAATTTTAATCCTTAAAATTATAGACATAATTTCTCATTGCATGTGTCTGTACTATACTGTGGACCTTCTTCAATACCCAGTATTTTCCTGTCAGTGAAGATACTTTACAATTATTGATCACCTCTCAATTTTTTCCCTAATGAGATAAACAAATGAGCTCTTTTACTTTCTCTATATTCCTTTCATTCCTCAAGTTCTATATTTTTTCACCCTTTCCAGCTGCCTCTCTCTTGAAAGTAATATTAAGCATACCTTTTTTATGAGTGATAAACACAGTAGTAAAATAATTTATTTTCTTCTAGTAATTACTCATTCTTACATATCCAAAGTTTATGTTTTCCTTTTGTCCTTCTTACAGTAAGAAACTTCCAAGAGTTCAAACAAGTTTAAATTACTGATTTTGGCCACTATTAGAATGAACAGCTTAAGGTACTAAACATACTATCACAACCTCCATCACATATTAAACTCTTTTGAGTGTGCTGAAAAGGACTGAAAATAATTTGAGAGAGAAAGAGTGAATAATGGCTAAAATGCCATAATAACACTTCTCCTAAACTGTGCTTTTTATGAGGAACCAGCAGGATATCTGGCACTGCTCAAAGCATCTTTGAAGGTTTCTACTGTGGAAGCTGCAAAAAATGAGACAAAGGTAATGCAGAACAGTGATTTTGCTGGAAAATACCCTTGTTTCACAAATCTACATGTGATCCTGATAGGAATATTCTCTCCAAAATTGCTTTCTGAAAAGCTGACTGATAAAGCATACAAGAGAATCTGACTTCTTTTTTTGGATTCCATTATCACCACAGGGAGTATTGGCCACTAATGGAAATAAAGGCTGGTATGCCCAGTGGCAGCCTGTGATTCCCACAGACAAACAGTTGTAGGTAAGAGTTGTTCCACAAAATAAAATATATCCATACTGGTTTTTATTTTAATGTTTTGTTCATTTGTTTGAGCAAAGTCATGAATAGATTTGTCTCAGAATAAGCTTGTGTGACTTCACTGTATTATGGAAGAGGGCCTGAGCTTGGGGCCTAGAAGTGCTATGAACAACCTAGTAATCTTTAACTGGTTGACAGATATGCACATAGGTAGGACAAAGGCCACCTGATCTTCATTTTGGTTTTGTATGTTTTCCTCATCTCTTCTTTTTCTTTATTTTCTGCTCCCTGGTTATTGTTCAGAGTTCTGCCCACCATCATAATGTGGGACTATTTATCAATACGTATGGGAATTTCACCTGCCAAGATGACTCCTGTTTCTGGACTACAGGGAAAGCTTAACTGAACAGTGGAACAATGCCTCCAGTCACTCGTCTAGTGAGCTCTCTTGAATGAGGCATTCCTAGTTTCCAGTGTAGTCTGAACTGACAAGAAGAAATTATAATTTATCACTTGACTGATAGAATAAAAATGTAGCATCTAGTCTATGAGTCTTTTCTTGTGCCCATCTTCTATCCTATGACTTCCATATGTACAGTTCAGCATCTGGTCTAATGGGATAACTTTTGCATTGTTGAATTCAAGATTAGACTCCAAGAATAGCCTTTACATAGGGAAACATCTATTGCCGTTATGTAAAACCTTACTGATCATGAAAGAATTTCAGAATCTACACAGCTCATACGCTTTAAATTATGCTCAGGTATGCAGTTTTGGTTAACCTGATTCCAAAGAGTTGCCATTTACCTCAGGTCTTGAAGTCCATAATTGCAGACACCACATTATAACACTTTTTCACCTACTGCCTTATACTACAGCAGAAAGCTCTACTATTGAATACCACAGAAATGGTTTTGAAAAATAATTCTTCTGAGGTAGACACAAAGTCATTTATTCTAATTGACTACACAACTCACACAATATTAGAGCTAATTTCAGATATGTTTCCAATTGTGTTTATTAAAGGCAGAAGTTCTCCCCCTGTGAAGATTGGTATTATATATTCAGTTAGAGTGGTTCTCTGTGCCAAGAAGAGAGAAGAATGGGATTAGGGAATATTTATCTCCTGCCTCCATTGCCTTGTGTTCTGGCAGGGCACTTCCATATTAGTCAAGGCCAAGAGAGTTTGCAATCTCACACGGAATTCTGATGGATTGTAATGTTGCAGGAAATGTTACATTACCGATAATGGTTCCTGTAAAAGATTATTTGAGGGTTTTCAGTTTCAAACATCAAAACAGATTATACTAAAGTTAGGTGCCATTTTCTAGATTATATTCAGAGCCGCTAGATGGTGGTATGCACTAGACCTGAGGAAAAGCACACAAAAGGACTGATTAATGTGTTCCTCCGCTGTTTGAACAGGAATTTTTTCATGCCTCACTTTACAGTATTCTTCAGGCTTATCCTTTTCCTATCAAATGTTTATTTAGAAGGTTGATTGCAACGATTATAAATCTCAGCTGAGGTTTTTCACAGCTTATTGACTGAGTTTGCATGACAATAAGATCTCATTTTGAGATAAATCTGAAAAGCCAAGAAGATGATAAAAAGTCAGAGAAGATTTACATGCATGCAATAAAAAAAAAAAAGAATTATGTGCAGCTTGACACTTTAATAAGTGTCATTAGATGTAAATGTTTTCTACATTTTTAATATTAAAAATCATCTATTAAGTACAGATGATCCAGTGACCAATCTCATTTAATTACTAGGGTAGGACCAATATATTCAACGGCATTTTAGGAATTCATGTTTACAACCTTCTTGGATATCAAGTTTAGCTTGCCTGTTTTTTCATACTAAGTTAAAAGATAGGCAAAGCTATATGTAACTGGCTAATATACCTATCATTTGAGACATGGATTTTGTTTATCCCTCCTCCCCAATCTGAGTTGTAATGGAGATGCTAAAAAGAAAATCTGGGATTTTTTTCCACCAATATCCGGTTGGAGTTTAAGACATTCACACAGCAAATCAATGGTAGAATAAGAAATTGCAGGACCCCGAATCCCCAGCTATCACTTCTACATGATGATGTTATGTTTCTTCAGTCCTTATATTTGTCCTCTCCTGCCACCTATTTTTCCTTGTTCCATCTTTGTTTCTGTCAACCTCCATCTAGCTGATTTGGACCTCCTATGTGGCTCTGCCAACACGTTACAATTCTATACAGCTCAGTAAAAGGCAGTAAGTTTGAAGTCTGAGCTTCAGAGGAAAGCTGTATGCTACCACAGCAATATAAGGAAGTACAGAGATCCATAGTATAATGCACTTCCAATTTCAGACAGTTATAACACAAGATAAGATGATGAGAAAAATGAAAGAAATCATCATTCTATTTTTAGAAAATGCAATGATAGAAAATTGATAATAAATTGAGGCCCATTTAGACAAATGTCTTGTAATAGTAAACCTGTTAAAGAATAACTGTCATTTATGCCACTATTTTTTATTATTATTTTCAATCTCAGATGAATTATTTCAAATGAACAAGACACAATCAATTGTTGTGAATGACATTTGAAAAACGAGGAGCAAACCTTAATGGGAATGAAAAGCTGTTATATTAATATAATGATGTTTAAGACTCTTAACTTATTCTGCACTAGTTCTTGGAGAAAAAGCATGTTTGGCATTCAGCCCCAAACGTGACTTGATTGTGTGTGACACAGTGCCTGCTCATTAGAAAATGGAAGGTAGAAGAAAGCTTAACATAGGGAGAAAGAAAACAGTTTAGTGATGCTGTTGCAGCATAAGCAACGAACCCGCACCTTTGTTACTGGTATTTTCTTTAATTCTGTGGGATAGATTTCTTTGTCCAGCCCTCCATCTTAATGACATACACTGCCTAGCTACATGACTGTATTTTGACAGCTATTGACTTGTAGGAAACTGTGATGCAGTGTGGTAACAACAAGGTAGCAAAGCTCAATAAGCAATATTGTAGTGGGAGAGGATAATTTCATTTTGAAACAAAACTGATTTTACTAACTACCATTCACACATTTATACTTACATACTTCCAGCACTACACACGTGCATCCAAGTAGCCTGTCCAGCAATCACAAAGTGAAGAAGATTGCATCCAAGTGATCTATGCAGCATTTCTTGTGATAGAACAGACAACAAGGGATGTCAGCTAGTAAAACTTTACAATTCCTCCTGCTTTTTTTAGATTGATGATCATGTGCATTAGGGGGTTACTCCCTAATTAGGCGGGGATTAGTCTCTCCATCTTGTCCACTGCTGTGAGTCATCCGTGTTTACTCCCTGTCTTTTCTCTCCCCTCTGCCGGTATCTTGATGACCTGCTAGTGGTACCATCAACACCTGCTATTCTCATTAGTTTCTCCCTGCCTCTGTTGTCTTCAGCACGTTCTGCACACAGATTTTTCTATTCTCCATTCATACTTATCCTAATGCTTGAAGTGTCAAAATATACCATGAGGAGCAAAAAAGAATCTACTCTTCCTCTTATGCTGCATCATGCTTGACATCACATGATTAACCCACTATATAATGAGGAACAAACAGCCAGTCAGGACACATCAATCAGCTGTTTCCAGTACCAGAACACTATACATGGTAGACTAGTAATCTCAGACCTTTAACCAGCTACTATGCTTCCCTTGTTCAAAACAAACGATGACATATCTGTAGCGCCAGTTGGGAACGGCATAACATTGTGTATTTAATACTAAAGGACAGTCATGTTGTTCAGTAGTCAAAATAGGGAAATTGGGACTAGGTTTAGCAAGATTTGTTACCTGACACATTTCTTCTGCACCTACAAAATAGAGAAAGTAGATCTTTAGGTTTTTATTATGGGAAAATGTGAATAAAGTAGTGTATATATTTTGCATATTGATGATGATTAGACTCAGATGACAGGTGGTTTCACTCTCTCTTTGTGTTTATTTATATGAGTATACAAATACAAATAAAGGCTTAAGGAAAAAAAAAATCTTATTTTCTTCACCTGAGTGTGAACCAAGGGGAAGAGTGAAACCTTGAAGTATATACTGGGACAAATCATGGAGAAATTATAGCTCTAATGAATTACAGAAGTTACAGTTGGGAGGTAGCTCTTGAATGGTTAATAAATCAAAAGATTATTTGTAGGATGAGGACGCATATATCCTCAAAGCACTAACTCTGTTGACCCACACAGAAAGCTGAAATATCTGGAAAGCTCAAAATGTACATTTAGAAGACTTTTGCAAAACAGTTTGTCACCATCCCTGCTTCCTCGTCTTAACTAATGGCATGGAGGAATGGCATGAATTATTAAGTTGGAACTTGGTTTGCTAAGTAATTGTGTTGTGCTTTTTTGTTTTTATCTCATTTTGTAAATGTTTCCCTGGAGTCCTTATTTGGGGGCTGTATTTTTGAAAGACTTTTATGCTCAGTCAAGCTGTAGAAAGCATTTTAATTAAACATAAATCACTTTTTCTTCTATGGGTTTAGCTGCGTGGACAAAGATCTGTGTGTGTCAAAACAAGTATAGAAATAGCATCATAAAGTAGTATGTTTTGTCCACCTAGCATTCTCTGACAAGGTACTACTTCAATGACTCTTCAGTGGAAATCTGTAAAAGCCTGATTAGCTCCTCAAAAGTGTTCACTGCCTGCCAAGGTCACAAGGGTAAGACAGCAATTGCAATAGCAAATGGGCAGCAGTTGAAAAAAATGAGCCAACAATTCAGGAACAATGGGAAGCAAAGGAGCTGCTAGGGATGGGATTAATATGAAATATTGAAGTCAAACAGGATGCTCTAAGTGCAGTACAGGATGGATAGGACAAGGCTTTTTGTAAGCTCAAACTCCAGGAAATCTTGAAAGCACTTGTAGAAATGAGAAATCAACAAATACATCACATCACCTTATAAATGATAGAATCATAGATTAGTTTGGGTTGGAAGGGACCTTTAAAGGTCATCTAGTCCCAACCCCCTGCAATGAGCAGGGACATCTTCCACTACATCAGGTTGCTCAAAGCCCCATCCAACCTGACCTTGAATGTTGCCAGGGATGGGGCAGCTACCACCTCTCTGGGCAACCTGTTCCAGTGTTTCACCACTGTCATTGTAAAAAAGTTCTTCCTTATATCTACTTTGAATCTACCCTCTTTTAGTTTAAAACTATTACCCCTTGTCCTATCGCAACAGGCCCTGCTAAAAAGTCTGTCCACATCTGTCCTATAGGTCCCTTTTAAGTAATGAAAGGCTGCAATATTTCTACTACTTTGTCCTGGCTACTTGTGAATGTCTGATATAGGTCCACCACTGCCCCAGGGGACTATTCCACAGTCTAATAAAACTTCAGTATTAGAGTGTATTTTTTTATGAAATGCACTCTAATTTTTCTTACCTTTATGTTCAACCCAGTAGTTCAAGCTAATATTCCTGTGTTGATCTGTATTGATACTCAGTGTTTATCTTTACCTTTATCCAAATTATATATTCATTTTTGTTCTTTTGCACTGAAAATTGCTCAGGAAGCAGATTGTTTCTCGTGTTATGAAGATACGGACACCAAAAGATGCAACCTATCAGGCAGCATCTGCCAGAAATCAAACATCTTTGTAACACATACCAATAGTAATGGCCCAGATTTCACAACAAAAAGATTTGTTCTCTTTTTCCGTGCACATTCTTTTCAGTCTATTACATGTACCCTTTGTAGCTTACCAAAATAACTCCAGCTTTTAATTTTCCCTTCAGTTTTCAGATAAAAGGCCACAGATTTTGTAACCATGGCATTTAATTCCTATCCAGTGTGATATGGATGACTTACAGAAAGTCACGAGATGAACACACTGGAAAAATTTGTACGTTCTTGACATTAGAACTGACAGTTACAATAGCTGTCCCTTTTAAATCACTTTTGTCCTTCCTGAAATTTTTGCACAACTTATAGAACTCAGACAGCTAACCTAAATTGCAATCATTGCTCCCAAACAACTGAAGTTCAAAGAGATTAAAAAATGTGTTGGTTACATGCGTTTTCAAATTTTATCATCCTTTAAGAATGAAAGAGGTAACGAAAATAACAGGGTACATCATACAATCACATCTGCCACCTACACCAGAGCCCATCAACAGAGCAATAGCAATTACTCAGGTAATTTAGATAGCAGGTTGACTGTATCTCTATTATGAATGCAGTATTCATATCCCACCTGTAAATGGCAAAAGACTGGTTAACTTATTCCTATTATTTTATTAATTCACTTGAAAGAAAAAAGAGTTTGTTGCTCCTTCAGAGATTTGTTTTCTTCTGATTTTATTTCTCAACATTTATATTTAGGCACAGTCAGCTTCCCTCTTCCTTTAAATTTCCCTGATGTGTCTATGTATTTTCTTTACTTGGGTCACCCCCATTTTCCACAAAGGACTTATACTGCAACTAAGAACTTAGCAGAGTTCATCTTCCATTCTGCTGCTCAGGGAATGGAAAGCTTTTGACAGTGGGATGTGTGTTTCTATGTCTGAAGCATTTCTCTTTAAACTTCTCCTTGCTATTTCTCATTATGGCTCTCAAATTCTGCTGATTTGAGACACAAAGGATAAATTCCGGAAGCATTAAGAAGATCTATTCCTACAATAAAAAAGATGTAATCTCTTCTGTTTCTCTCTGTGAAACAGAAAGGAAGGGTAAGAAAGAACATTTTCCTTAAGGGACTGATAAGAGAGGGAGGGAGAAAAAAAGGGAAAAAAAGAAAAATTAAAAGAAACTTAGTTAACAATTTACATAAGATCCCCAGCAATCAAATTCAGTGCAATCATCCAAGTTCTACTTGCATGCAAATTTTCATTAAATAAAGATGAAATTCACTATGTTGTCCTTCTTAAACAAGTAAGGGAAGTCAAAATTTTCATGTAATTTATTGTTACGTATTTTAATTAGAGCATAAACCTTTTCTGAAGATACTTGAAAAAGGGATATCTAGCTGAGAACTAGTCTGGCTTTCCAGCAAATTAATTGCTGGGTTTGTTTGGTCACAGTTTTTTGATGCCTGTTAAGAAGAGCTGAGTTATCTCATTGAAGAGAAAATTAAGAAAATAAAATGAGACGATAACAGCCATTAGTTAGACAGGTTTTTTCAATGACTGAAGCATAGACAAAGGAGTAAGGAGATCTGGTTTTATGCTTGGCTGAGCTAACAGTTTCCTGTAAGCCCTAGAAAATATAATTTAAAGAAACTTTCTATTTCTTGAGCATTATGAGATTAAGTTCATCAGGGATTGTAATGCTTTTTGAGATCATCTGATTTATAACTTTATAAAAGTGAAAAGTATAATTAGAACTTCCAATGATTTTTGAAGTGAAAATAAAATACCTTTTCTCGTGCCAAGCCTTTTGGATTTTTTGGCTTTCTATGAATTTGAAATGCTCAGTATTATAGATGTAGCCTCACCAGGCACTTACAGAATTAGATCCAACCTCATTGTACTTTAATGGGGATACCTCTTTTTTATGTAGTTCACAGTTCCCTAGGTTATATATGCTGACATTTCTCACCGGTTAGCAGAGATTGCTTGAAGTGAGACTGCTCATCCAGTGATTCCATTTTATATTGTAAAATATGAGAAAAATAATATTTACTACAATTACAATAATACTTATGTAGCTTGCTCTCAGACAAACAGTAGATGTGTTTCTACCTGCTTTAAAATATCTGGCTCATACTTCTGCCTCCAAATAGAAGATATGATTTTAAACATGACTTTATATAGCATCTCTGTGGCTTCTGTAAATACACTGGCTTCTATTAAAAGAAAAATCACCTTGAACTACAACTACAGGTCCAATTCAGAAGCAATCTTGCTCAAAGAATTCCACCCTGTGAAATGCAGTACATTGAGTAATTATGCTGAGAAATATTACTGCAAAGGCTTTATTTAACCTTTTATTCATACAGTCAATTGCAGCCAAGTTCTCCAGTTTTGCTAATCCCTCAAGTTCTGCTTACATAGTGCATTCATATGCTTGGGATAACACCTCTGTGATCTGAAAGTATGCCATCCCTGGTGTGTACAAGTGTGCAAGTGTATTCTGGCTTCTTGTTCTAAACGTCTTGGCAAGATCATGAATGTTAATATTGCATGAACAGTTGCAGACTTGGAGGCTGATGACTAGTACAGGGCAAAACCAGGTGGAGTAGGAAAAAGCCTTTATGTATGCAGCAGGTGATAAATAATAAATTACAACAAAAATCATAGGAATACTTTGTACAACATTAATGCCTCTTCCTCTTCATTCTTTCAATTCAAGAAGCCCACATGCCAAACCCCAGTCAATTCAGCTTTGCAATGCCATCAAAGTCCACTCTGCACTCTCCCACAAGGAATGAATTATCCTTATTACAATA
This sequence comes from Burhinus oedicnemus, assembly GCA_008921705.1. NCBI lineage: Eukaryota > Metazoa > Chordata > Aves > Charadriiformes > Burhinidae > Burhinus > Burhinus oedicnemus. The sequence goes on from VFFE01009229.1 coordinate 3,031,010, forward strand.
ATTTTTTATAGCTGGAGAGACTGAAGAGTCTCTGCTCTAACAATGTGACATTCCCTAACCAGGTTTCCTCTGTAAGACGTTATAGTATACCGCAAAACATAATAGTGAGAGTCAAATTCTGAAAGTTTCTACTTGTTTGAACATTACAAGAGTATTTATTTACCAAAAAAAAAATGTTTAATTTTGCATGGAAATTTTATACATCATGTGTAGTTCACATAAAACTTTATCTCCATTTGAACTACCCAAAGCCAGGGCAAGCAACACTGCCCTTGACTCAAATGTGTAGTTCTTTTGAATCACCAGATGAGATATAATTTTTTGATTTACCATTTTATCCAAAATTTTCTATATATATGCTCTCTGAAAAAATAACCTCTACTTCTCTGGAAATTGTAATATCTGAAAACTTCTTGGGTTTACATACATAAAACAATCAAAACAATTAGAGAAGCATTGTCTGTTTAGCAATTGTTGACATTTGAGAATGTCATTGTTGACTTCAAGAATCCTCTGTGATGATTGAATGTAGAGTAGAGCACTTGCTCCACATAATTGCCACAGCTAATTGCCCTAGAGAATGACTTCTTAGAAGAGGAATGGGTTAAAATACTGCTTCGGGTTCTTCCTTTAAAGGTTTCACCTAGAGTCAAATGGCCGTTCACAAACTGAAGGAGGCAATAACCTGAGGTAAACACCTTTACAGAAATAACTGAACATCTACCGGCTTTGGGCTGCTGATCAGATGAATCATGTGAAAGACAGCTCTTGAAAGAAACTGCAGGAGAGTCAGAGAAGGAGGGGAAAACAGACACAGGCACCTTGACAAATAGATTCAGGGAAGTAGTGTAGTAATTGTGCTGTGACTGTGCCAGGACTCTGACAAAATGGCATTTTCACTCAGGACCATTGCTTCTCTGTCCAGATAACCAATAAATGGTGATTTGTGTAAAAATATATTATGCCCAGATGGTATCCAAATGCCTGTGAAGGCTTCCATTCTCTTTGTAGAGCTTGGAGGGATCATCAAATTAGGGAGCTCAGGTCTACCTGTATAATCAAAGTAGTTGAGGTGCCATGTCCTTACCCAGGGGGGATACAAATTTATAGCTGAACTGGGGTAACTCATGGAGAGATTGAATGGTTTGTGAATAGAACAAAACACTCAGAGGTGCAAGTCTGTGACCATCTGCAATATGTAGGAGAAAATACTTAAGTTTGCCTTTGACTTCAGGATCATTCTCGGATCCTATGGGTGAACTCCTCAGGAAGTCTGATAATAAATTTAGAACAGCTTAACTTTAGGGTGTTCTTTATCTGGACACACTGAGCTTTTACAGAGTGAAGCTGGACATTATTTTCATCGTTATGGCATGGCGAGGAGAGTCATAAGGGAAATCAGCACCAGTCAGGAAAAAAATGCATTATTACTTAGCCGCAGTTCTATTCCTGTATTTCTTCTTGCCAATTTCTAAAACGTAAATCCAATTTGACTGTTTTTCCAGTTAGAGAAAGAAGCTAGTACTTTAAACTTTAAGTTAAATATTTTATCTTTAGACAATTCCAGACTAATAATATCAATAAAGCTATTGTGTCTGAGCACCTAGAACTCAGTCTTAACCCTAGAGAGGGCCAGATCATCAAGTAGAATAGTACAGCAAGTCTTATTTTTCCTATGATCATTTATGCACCTTTCTCAGTAATAATACTCTGGTCATAGCCCAGATGCAGTCTGCCAGAGAACACGTGCATTTTATAAATGAAGCAGTCAGTCTTGGGCAAGTGAAAGCAAAGCATGATTTTTTTAAAAAAAATCTGTTTAAGATGTAAGATTTCTTTCTCATGACACACTGAAAATTTGGAATTCATGGAGCCTGAATCCATATTAACTTCAGAAACACAATGCACTCTCCTGGTGGTAGAAAAATTATGCAGACTGATAAGTTCATTCTAAGCATCTATGATTTATAACTTATGGGTTTAAAGAGGGGCAGCCAGCAAAATGAACATCAAAATTTTTCTTGACCTCTGTCAGGAATATTAACACACACAGAATCACAGAATCACAGAATCACAGGGGTTGGAAGGGACCTTTGGAGATCATCTAGTCCAACACCCCTGCCAGAGCAGGGACACATAGAGCAGGTTGCACAGGATGGCGTCCAGGCCAGTTTTGAATGTCTCCAGAGTCGGAGACTCCACCACCTCTCTGGGCAGCCTCTTCCAGTGCTCTGCCACCCTCAAAGTAAAGAAGTTCCTCCTCATGTTTACATGGAACTTCCTAGGTTCCAGTTTGTGCCCATTACCTCTTGTCCTATCACTGGGCACCACTGCAAAAAGACTGGTGCCATCCTCCCGGCACCCTCCCTTTAAGTATTTATAGGCATTGATGAGATCCCCCCTCAGTCTTCTCTTCTCCAGACTAAAAAGACCCAAGTCCCTCAGCCTTTCCTCATCAGAAAGATGTTCCAGTCCCCTAATCATCTTTGTAACCCTCTGCTGTACCCTCTCCAGCAGTTCCCTGTCCTTCTTGAACCGGGGAGCCCAGAACTGGACACAGTAAACACACGACACCTCTGTGTCTACAAGTTTTAGGTCTGTAAGGAACAAATATGTGCACAGGACAAATGGGAAAGAATAAGACTAGCTGAAGGATTTTCCATCTCTTTAGCCCTTGCCTTTCTTCCATTTTTGATGTACTGCTGATGTGGTAACACAGTTCATAAGATCCTGTGAAAGATCATTGGATCTTATGTTGACAATATTCCTGCTCTGAGTGGGTTGTTGGTAGACTAATTGACCTCTAGACAAGTATTTCCCTGATCCTGTGATGCAATTCTATGTCGGTCATTGACTTTCCAGGATGTGTTTTCTTATCAAAATTTTGAGTAAGCAGGCATGGCCTCCAATATATGCATTTAATGGACCTGAATTACTACAATTTTTGCAAAAGGAAGATCATAAACAAAAAACTCAGGAAAGAATTTTCTCTTCCCACTTCTTGAAATAATTCACCTATTTCTTTCTCTTCTGTTTAGGTTGTTTCAGCTGGGAAGCCCTGGGTAAAAGAACTGAAAGAAATAGCTCATCAGTGTCAGCTAATCATCACCACATGACTGGCTGCCAGCAAGAGTGCTGTCAAGTGGCCACTTATAAGATGAAAAGAAGAAATAAGGGAACTTCAGCTGAGATGCAGAATCTCATCGGTGGATATCTTGAAAAACTGATTAAGGCTTAGTTGTAGCAAAGCTTCTCTAAATGTTTTTAAAAGGATACACATAGTCCAAATATTTCCTAAAAGCATTTAGGAAGCTGGGGTTAAGTGTTTTTTTCTGGAGTCCAGAAACACAAGGGTGGGTACAGATATCTATTTAGTTTGCTCTACCATTGAGCTCCCTGATGACAGGCTTACCCAGAGGCCATCCTCGAAGGATCTGTTAGCTGAGGATGTGTTAGAGGATAATCCTCAACTAAATCCTCTAAAATGACTTGGATCAGAATATTCCCTTTTTCTTGCAGAATTGAGTTCTTGAAGGCCAAAGATGGGTATGTCAGAACAGGTCTGATTTTGTCACAAGTTGCTGTTTTAGCTCTTGTCATGTCTGACCAAGCTACATTCAGACCAGCTTTAGTCCTCAAACAAAACAATGTCTTTGTTGACTCAAGTACATCCTTCATTTTTTGAAGTTAATGGTTCTGAGTTTAAAATCTGATAGGCCTATTTGTGAAGTTTAGCTATCATGAGCATGGCTGATGTCTATTATATCAGAATTATTAGAGGTGGTTCCTATATATATCATTACATGTGTCCTATTAAATGGTACCTGGGGGAAACTAATCACTGTAGTCCCTTCTGGGTATATAGGCACACTCAAAGTTTCCAAGGTGTTGTATTGTTATTGAGCTACAGGAATGCAAGAGAGCAGAGTAAGAAGAAATGTACTACTCATGTTTGGTTACTGAGTGTATCATCTTTCATTCCACTTTTAATATACTAATTCATAATATGTTGAGGGAGTTACACAGGAAAAAAAAACCCCAAAACCTTAAAGTGGGAGAAGGAGCATACATGATTAAAATTAATGGCAATATTTCTATTTATTTTGCTATTTAATCATCAGTTTCTATCTGAGATTATTCATTTGATTCACTGGATAACAACTGGAAATAAGCTTTATGGTGTTGTCTTTTTCTTTTTTCTAAAATAAGAAAATTAATAGTTACAGTACCTGATTTATAAGACTGAAATAACGATTAATACATCTTAAATGTTCTTGAAAGCATCATGTAAAAAAAAATCCTTCTGAATAGCCATAAAGAGCACTCAGTGAACTTGCAAGGTTTTTCATGTTATACTGTAACTAATTCCCATCTATTTAACTGTATTTGAGTGTATGAACATACTACCGTGAGGCAGATATTCTCTCTGTTATTTCATGAAAGGATCAGGCAGAGGGAGAGGACTTCAGACATAGCAACATTTTCAAAAGCAGTCAGTAAGTGTAAACATTTCAGATTTTGGAAATTTCGTTTGAGACATCTTTACGCCTAGTTATACAGTGATTCTAAGATCCTGTGGTCCCTAATACTTTAAATCTTCTCTTAGCTTTTTCTCACCAGCTCACTCTAAGTAAGGTCATGTGAACTGAAGTGCTCGAAAAGTCCCCCAAGTACCTCTTGTCGGGCAAGACTTCTACAAACTAATGATTTTGAATCTCTGGGTCAGGTCTTTTCCCACCCTTGCAAAATGCCCTTTGGTATTTTCCAAGAAGATTTAGATTGTTGTTAGACCACAGCCTGTGGTCAAGATTTAGTGAGATAGAAACTCACAGCTACTTATTCTCAAAACTGCTAAAGAAAATTAAGATTAAGGTGAAGGTTAACTATACTGGGTTTTTAAGAACAACGTTACAAAGGATGAAGGGCAGTGGAGTGACCTATCCATCTTTCCCTTCGGTAGAGTCAGTCTGTAACATCCCTGAAGCAGCAGAACATGGAATTCTTGCCTGCTATGTGGTGCCATGTGCCATGAAAAGAAAGTACTAAATAAATTGTGAATACAGGAACATGAAGTGTTACATGCTGCAGTTTCAAAGGGTTTCTTGCATAGGGTTTACGCACTTACAGGGCTTTTATCATACTACTCTCCAGAACACAGAAGTGGAAAGCAATTGAATTATCTATGAAGTTATTTAAATTTATACAAGAAATTAGAACAGATAGCAGTGTGGCCATACCTCCATCATTCCATGTTTTGCTAAGATCTGGTTCTTGCAGCTTTAAGAATACGTGTGACAGTAATTTTGCAAACTTTGTTAACATAGGATCCCTAACTCAGGAATTTCCCCTAATTTAGGGGGGTTTGTTTTGGTTTAGTTTTTAGCTATTCAGATTATCTCCCACTTTGCACGGTATCCAGAGTTTATGCCAGGTCCTGTCGATTTCCATGGAAATGTTTCAATCAAAAAAAGAGCCTAGTTAAGTTGAAGGGTTTCCAAGTTAGCCTTTCACATCTCTTCCCCTCTTCTGTTAGATGTACTTAGTATGTGTGGTGCCTTGTGATCAGTCTCTGGAGAGGTTTTGAATTCCCCAGGTCTCAGGAACACCCGGAAAGCCCTGGTGTGACAGCGTGACTTGCCAGTGTCCACAAAGTAGCAGGGTGCACTTCGGTGAAGCAGCTGCCACAGCTGTGCAAAAAAGTGGTGAGGGAAGTGGTAGCAATTCTGTACTTTCTCTCCGTTTGAGAGCAAGTCTCTGCAAGTGTGAAGTGCATTAGCTGACTGGAAAGGTTTCCTTATTTGTTTCATGTTAAGGAAGTGATGATGCTGTTGGATAAGGGGTAAGATGAAAGTCCTGAGCATGTTGTTCTTAGGACAAATAACTTAAGTCTCTCTTTCCCACAGGGTTTAGTTAGCAGGGTTTTACATGGCTACACAAACATGACTGATTTTTTTTCCTGTATGAAAAATATCCGAACTGAGCAAAAATCAAGGGGATAAAAATATATTTTTTAAAGCTATACAGCAAGGTGTGATACTGAAACTTTTATTTGTACATATGCATGTGTACATGTATATATGCACACTTGTACAGACATGAAAAAAGCTCAAAATAGCTCTAGGTTTATTAATGAAATTCATGAGGTTGAGTCTCCTTTTCTAATCACTTGACTATTTGTTATGCATGTCTACAGCAAGAAAGTTTGAGGAGGCAAAGCAAGAGCAACAGGAGTCTCACAGGGAAGTACAGACTCCTGCGTGGTTCAGAGCTTCACAAGTTGTAGAAATGCACATTTCAAGTTGGAAAAATAATGCTGTAACTTGCTTTGTAGCTTTGCAAAGACAAGCTTTTACTTTTTTTCTTTTTTTCTTTCCAAGCAGAGGTTTCAGCTGAGATCGAAAACCTGCCAGATTAACACCAAGTTTCAGAGCTTTTTAAAAGTTTATTGTCCAGATTTGCAGTTTCCCACCGAAGTTATCTACACATCAGAATTTGTAGGTGCTTATCCAGCTCCATAGCATCCATCAGCTTATATAACTGTTATGAATGTTTCGGATGCCTTAAAAGTGGCAGACCAATCTTTTGCATAACCGTATCTTGCAGAAAATTAATTATATTATTTGGTTTGTGGCAATTTTTTAATTGCAAATTAATTAGCTCCATCTGGTCTGTAATTTTCCACTTAGCAGGTAATAACTTTTGAAGCATCTGTTGCTTCTGAGAGAGATAAGGCAGTATTGAGGATAATAATTTTTATCCCTCAAAGTTGTCTAGTTGGACAGTAGTGATTTTTTGAGACTTAGTTTTTTTTAAGTGAGACCTTCACTGTACTGAATTCTAAATGTCTTCATTTGCCATAAGTGCTTGTGGCTCATTACTTGCTGCTCTACTTGCTGTTGATTAATGCAAGAAATTTTTAAAGCTGGATATGTTTGATTGTTATATTTTTCATTTAAAATTGACTGACTGATAAACCTGCTTTATATACAATTTTCCTATTGATAAAGAATATTTGCTACTGTACCTGATGTTGAGGTACAGTTGAGGGCGAAACAAACCTGTATTTGCTAAATGTAAGTATCCTCGTCCACAAACAGTAAAGTTAAATTTTACAGCAATGTCTCATCAAGGACTTGGTAAAGGTTCTGAAGAAAAGGCAAACTTTTGTAGAAAGAAAGTAGATTTCTCCTTTGGCTTTAGTAGTGTACATATCATCAAATCTCTGAGACAAATTCAGACCTTCAGTGATCAAATCTGTCAATTCTTTCCAAAAATCACATCTTGGATTTTCTGTGTTTATAGATGTATCTTGCCTTCACATCTCTTTTGTAATTGACATTGAGAACCATGCTCTAGTAAAAAGGTTGCTGTTAGGGTATATATGACAATGCATCCTTTTGACTGGAAATTTCGTAACATGTTGTGACTCCATATTTGTTGTAGGCAAATCTGGCCACTGATGTTGATTAATTTTATAGGTTTAGATGCAGATTTTTGCACAGATGTTTAGGATTTCTCTCCAAAGTACAGTAAAACTTGAATTTATTTTCTACAAGTCTAGCAAATATCCCTACTTTATGCTAGCAAATCTATTTCTTAACCCTTGCTTGACCAGGTTTTCAAACATACCACAAATGAGTTCATCCTAACAACTGTTCCTATTCACAAAGCTCATTTTTGGTTTTGAGGTCTATGACACAGGAGTCAATTAGTTCACCTGATGGATTCTGTCTTGCAAAGAAAATAACTTTCCCAAAATGCCATTCTTGCCAAGATGAAAGTGTTGTTTCTATTTCTTTGAATGTCAGTGACTGGCATTATCCTGGCCCTAATGAAATGTATCATAAAACTCCAGTGCCTCTCCAGTGCCTTTGACATACAACAACAGAGGGATCAATTTATGTCTCTGTTCACTGTGTGGTATTAAGAATCTTGGGAAACCAGCCTGACAATTTAGGTGTCAAATAACCAAGCTTCCTATTTACACATGTACAGATGTATACTGGTGCACTGCAATAAAAGGTGCCAATAGGAGAATTCAGACTTTATGTCTCTGCCAAATTCCTTTACAGTGGCTTGATTTCCTCCTTTACCATAGAGTTCTCTTCTGACACCTTATCAGATTTGTAGTCAGAAATAAACCTGTATTTAAGCTGACGTATTTGAACTGGATCCATGACACAGAGCATATTTTTGTCACAAGAGAGTGCTTAGTAGTCAGTGACACTAGTGATCACTCTTACCCACTCCATCTTTACTTCATCGCATAAATCTAGACAAAAGAGTGTTGGATCCAAATACCCACGCTAGAAACCCCTTTGTCTCCATTGGCATTACTTGGTTCCTCTAACATCATTCACCAGTATGATTTAGGATTAATAACACATTAAATTCTTTTCATGTGTTGGGAAGTAGTTTCTACCTCTGGGAGGCAAGGCATTTTGGAGAAGCTTATGCTTGAGTTTCTCGTGCTGTTTGCTTTGACCTTATTAATACTCCTGAAGTAGTTACAGTTCAGCGCAGTCAAACTGCAGCCCATGTCAGATCCTCAGTTTAGTAGAATTTTAAAGCAAGTCTGGACATTTTTCTCTAATACGCACCACTGCTCTTTCCATCAAAAACCTTGAGCTTCAATAAGATTGCTGACCTAGAGCTAGTTTGCAGTGAGCTCGATAGTGTCTGTATCCACTACTGCCACCTTCAGCATGAAAACAGCTCTGCTTAGGTATTTGTGACTTTTGATTAGAGCAGCTTGAGTCTTGCAAAGATGACGTGAACTCTTACCAGTACTGAGAGCTGATGAAAATCTCCTTTTTCTCATTTGGTGAAAACCCTGGAGAAAGAAAACCAACACCTTTGTTCTCGTGGGGGACTTCAACTTCCCAGATGTCTGCTGGAAATATAACACAGCAGAGAGGGAACAGTCCCAGAGGTTCCTGGACTGCGTGGAAGACAACTTCCTAACACAGCTGGTGAGGGCACCAACTAGAGGAAGCGCCCTACTGGACCTACTCTTTGTTAACAGACAAGTGAGGAGGAATTAGGCATTGTAGGATTGAAAGTGTTAACAGGATTGAAGTACTGAAGAGTCCAGGTCATGTGCGAAGGGATGAGACTTGTGTGTCTGGAACAGGAGTAAAAACAAGATTAGAAGGAAATAAACGAGCAAGCACAGGACCTTTGTTTGTGAAAGAGGGAACTGCAAGGTTGTAAAAGACAGCCAATTGTATCAGCTAAAGGGACGCATGAAGGACGCATGAACAGGACATATAAAACAATAAAAGATCACTTAGTGGTGCGTGTATAAACAAGTAGAAAGTATATAAACAGTGTAATATTTTAATAAAGGGTCTTCAATTTACCCTCTATCGGAGTCTGTGCATCGATCTGCTACAGAGAAGGTCTTGTGGGGGATGTAAAGGTTGGAGGTCGTCTTGGGCAGAGTGACCATGAAATGGTAGAGTTTTCAATTCTTGGAGAAGCAAGGCAAGGAGCAGCAGAACGGCCACCTTGGACTTCCGAAGGGCAGACTTTAGCCTGTTTAGGAGCATGGTTGAGAGTGTTCCTTGGGAGACAGTCCTGAAGGGCAAAGGTGCCCAGGAAGGCTGGTCATACTTGAAGCAGGAACTCTTAAAAGCACAGGAGAAGGCCATCTCCATGTCCCAAAAAACAATCTGACGAGGAGGAAGACCAGCCTGGCTAAATAGAGAGCTTTGGCTGGACCTCAGGAACAAAAGGAAAGCTTACATTCTTTGGAAAAAGGGGTTGGCAACTTATGAGGAATACCAAGATGTAGTGAAGCTATGCAGGGGAAAAATTGGAAGGGCCAAAGCCCAAGAAGAACTCAGCTTGGCCACTGTGGTTAAAGATAACAAGAAGAGGTTCTTTCAGTATATCAATAGAAAAAGGAAGACTAGGGAAAATGTAGACCCACTAATGAATGGGATGGGTGCCCTAGTGGTGGAAGACACAGAGAAGGCAGAGTTACTGAATGCCTTCTTTTCTTTGGTCTTCACTGCTAAAGCTGTCCCTCATGAATCCCAGACCCTGGAGGCAAGGGGGAAGGTCTGGAGAGAG
>VFFE01009229.1:3041106-3078952 GCA_008921705.1 Burhinus oedicnemus
CTTTTGACACTGTCTCCCATAACATCCTCATTAGGAAGCTGAGGAAGTGTGGGCTAGATGAGGAGACAGCGAGGTGGATTGAGAGTTGGCTGTGTGACAGAACTCAGAGGGTTGTGATTAATGGAGCAGTGTCAAGTTGGAGACCTGTAACCAGTGGTGTCCCCCAGGGGTCAATACTCGATCCAATCTTGTTCAATATATTCATCAATGACCTGGATGAGGGGACAGAGTGTATCCTCAGCAAGTTCACTGATGATACCAAACTGGGAGGGGTGGCTGACACTCCAGAGGGCCGCACTGCCATCCAGCGTGACCTGGACAGGCCGGAGTGCTGGGCAGAGAAGAACCTAATGAGGTTCAAGTGTAGGGTCCTGCACCTGGGGAGGAAGAATGCTAGGCACCAATATAGGTTAGGGGCGGACCTGCTGCAAAGCAGTTCTGAGGAGAAGGATCTGGGGGTCCTGGTAGACAGTAAATTATCCATGAGCCAGCAATGTGCCCTTGTTGCCAGGAAGGCCAATGGAATCCTGGGCTGCATAGGGAAGAGTGTGACCAGTAGGTTGAGGGAGGTCATTCTCCCCCTCTACTCGGCACTGGTGAGGCCACAACTGGAATACCGTGTCCAGTTCTGGGCTCCCCAGCTCAAGCAGGACAGGGAACTACTGGAGAGAGTCCAGCGCAGGGCAACAAAGATGATTGGGGGATTGGACCAGCACCTCCCTTATGAGGAAAGGCTGAGACAGCTGGGACTCTTTAGCCTGGAGAAGAGAAGGCTGAGGGGAGACCTTATTCTTGCTTAGAAGTAGCTAAAGGATGCGTTGAAAGAGGATGGAGGCAGACTCTTTTCAGTGGTTCCCAGTGACAGAACGAGGGGCAACGGGCACAAGTTGGAACATAGGAAGTTCCATTCAAACCTAAGAAAAAACTTCTTTACGGTGAGGGTGACAGAGCACTGGAACAGGCTGCCCAGGGAGGTTGTGGAGTCCCCTTCTCTGGAGATTTTCAGGACGTGCCTGGATGCAGTCCTGAGTAAAGCACTCTAGGCATTCCTGCATCAGCAGGGGAGTTGGACTAGATGATCTCTAGAGGTCCCTCCAACTCTGAAAATTCCGTGATTCCGTGTTTCTCTTTCTTGTCTCATATGTATTTAATCAACTGGTGGTTGAAATATGTCGCACTTCTTGTGTGAAATCATGCTTTATGAGAAAAGACTACACAAATGTCACAGAACAAATTATTTCCCTTAAGTTTTCTGTTGACACCATCCATACACAACTGAGCAACAGTTTTTCAGAAAAAACACATGTGAAATCAGAATCCAAATGGAATAATGAACAATAAAGTATGAAGCAATTTATGCAAAACTGTAAAAGTGGATTTTTTCTGATGAAAAAAACCCCAAACCCCAAAACCCCAACAACAACAAAAAAACACACCTCACTTCAGTCTGGCCAGGAAACATTATCTAAACGGGGATTTGACTGCAAACATTTCAACTAGGAACTTTCCTGCCCAGGCAGTTACTTTGAATGGATAGCTTTCTTGGAAGTCAAAACTGAAACTGCACATCATGCCAAACAACTGTAGGAGTCCCTTAGTTTTACTGAAAGTAATATGTGGAGCAATGTACAAAATGTTCTCCAACCCACTCACATTTCCCTACTGCCTAGGCAGCTAAAAGTGGATTCATTAAAGACCATTTCCTAATCATAAGAATTATCTACCTGAAGTATGGTGGAAGTGACATAAGAAAAGCCCACAGAACGCATTAAGCAAGGTATTTGGACAAAGTGTTTGTAGACTTGCTAAAAGCTGGAAAAAAGCTTAAAATTGTTCAATAAGCATTTTTTCAATTCAGGTACTTGTAACCAGAACAGGCAGAAAAACTAGTATTTGTGAATCATTTGCAAACAACAATGTGAAATGGGAAAGAGCAGCATTTTTGCCAAGGCAAGAAAAATGTTTACTTCCTTTAGAAATATTCATAAATCAGCCTTTGTCAGGAGAAAACCAATAAACATAACTTCTCTGGTAATGTAAATGTGGGAAGTACCTGAAATGAAAGGAAATTCGAATTTTGCCTCTCAGGAGATAACAGATTAATGTGTGAAAAAAATACCCGCCACTGTTTTTTTCTGGGATATGCTGTTTATAAAGGCAATGTATCAGACATTCAGTTATTCTGATCTATTTTTTTAATTTTTAAAGATGACTCTGTTTTGCACGTCTTCTTTGATAAATCACATTATCTCATGCTTGTAAGCCTTGCTCTTCCTTCCCCAACTGGCTGCTTTATTGACTTCTTTTATTTTTGTTGCATGATGTGTGAAAACAGGCTACAGCCTGTTCCTGGAAGCACAACCAGCTCCTTGGGATCTCCTTGGGATTCACTCAGATTTTATCACCTTTCAGAACAAAAACATCCTTCCAGCTGCACTTGCAAACATGGATTTTGGGTGCTGTTCTGTTGACTAAAGGTATATAATTTGCTCTAAAAATAGAGCATGTATGTAAGAGTGAATAAAAGCAGAGCTTCCTAAACAGCAATGTTATTTTCTTTTTGTAGAAGCAAGAGGCCTGGCTTTTCACCAGACTGAAATAGGACAATAGGAGTGCACATCTTAGTTTCTGTTGAAGAACTCGACTACCAGGGAAGTTACCAGTAAACTTGATTACTGGAACTTCTTTTAGTGCAATTTCAGTCTCCGCTTCTATTTCCAGTAATATTTTTACTGCCTTCGCCAATGTTCTTTTCCTCTACCTTTGGACCCTGCAAAGGCTCCAGTCTCTCCTTTGGAGAGTTTTCTTTGTTAACAGAGATAACTTTAGACACTCAGGATTTTAGCTTCTTTTGAAGTATGCTGTCGTCAACTCTCTTAATACCTCTGGCTGAATGACTGAGCGGTTTGTAATGTCTCATATAATCATTGCACGCACTCTGAACACACGGTAACACTGTACTGTGCTCTTAAGCAATTACAAAAATACAACTAGCAGGCATGTCCTGCATTTCAGGTTGTGATATTCTGTGGAGCTTAAGGCTCATGTATCCATAACTGATTTCTTTCCGGTGTATATTGGATGTCTGAAGTGTCCTGAGGAATGCTGGGCATTGCCAGGTCTGAACATGAGGTAGCTGGGTGGCATAGTCAGGGTGCAGTTCAGCATGCACCCTCTGAGATGAAGGTAAATGAATCCTGTTATTACATGAAGAACACTGTTGCCATCGGGAACAAATATCAGTTCAAGCCATAGTTAATGGCTGGAAATCTGAAACTTTACAATCAGTCCACTATGTGAGATCAGGATCTCTTTAAAGCACAAGTGTATTTTAAATAGAACTGAGCACCTTGGCTGTTGGATTTTCTGCTACTAACCAGTGCTCAAAATGCTACAAACCCTAAGGTAGGTTATAAGACTTCACTCCATAAATACTGAAAAGGTATATTGTGCATGTTTTGGCATTCAATAAAGTAACTAGCTCTGCTTAAAGGCCAAATTCCTACAGAACCTGAGGACATCTCAGCAGAAGTACACTGTGCTATGCACGTCTGCTTAAAGCCCATGGCAAAATCCTGAGTTCATCCTCTGAGTTTATAAGAAAGTCATAAACTAAGTGCCTGTCTTGAAACAGTACATCTCTTTGTCTTCAAAGACACCTTGAAACAGTCTGAGACACATAGCCATCCAAAGAATTTCCCTGGGCACAGGAAGGCTTTGCTCCTGGAAAACTGGCAGAGGTGACAAAGCTGTCTGTTATGCCAGTTGCCCCCCAGATTAGATGAGATGGTCAGCAGAACGCTTCTGTACTTTGATTTTCTTCATGAAAAAGTGTTTTTTCTGAATTTAGGCCCTCAGCAGAAGACAAATGCTGGCTGCCTGGCCCTCAGGGTATTTGGGTCTAGGATTAGCTCACAACAGTCACCGTTTTGTCCCCTGTCCAGTTAGAGCAAAGGATCAAGGAACTTTAGCTTCAGAGGTCAATTCACATGGAATAGGCTAAGCGTCATGAGGTGCAGCATTAAACAGTAGACATAAGGAGCAGCTTTTTGAGCATCATAGACAGAGCAGCTGTGGTAACCCAAAGAGACAGAGTGGATGAATAGGGAAAGATCTTGTGAGTGAAGACAAAACGACGACTCATAATCAGAAAAAAAAAGAAGAGTTTGATACAGAGGAAAAGTATTTAAAGGAAGAATACAAAAAGACTAAAAAAAATTATCTTAGAAACTGTGTACTGGAGAGACTGATGTCACTGGTGTTTGTGTCAAGGAAACAAGCAGATGAGATGATAGTAAACTGGGATAAAAGGTGAAGATGATCTGGCAAGACAGTGGAACTTCCCCATTATCACAAAAATTTAATCTATACACATTCTTCTTTCTGAGTTCTTCCACATAAGAAGTATACTAAATTTGCTTCACTTCTGATGAAAATGCTCTTTGCTGTCAATGAGGCAGTTTTGCACTTCCCCTTCCAAATGCGGAGAACATTTATTGACTCTCCAGTACAAAACAGAACATGTCATTAAAAAGAAGCACCACTGTTTCCAAGATTAAAGTCTTATCCATTTAGTTATTTGTTTATTTGGGGATGGGAAGGGAGAGCACATTTCAAGAACTAAAGAAAACTGTAGGTTTCTTTGAAATCTGCTTTCATTCCTCCAACATTAAGACTGTGTGCAAGTGAGCCGCAAATAAAAAAATCCTCTGAAATTTTCAGAACCCAAAGCTGACTTAAAGAAATCAACATTCAGCAGGGACAAAACAACCCAGTCGTCCCCTTTGATCACTCTAGCCAGCTGCCCTAGGCGAGTCTGGAGCTGCCAGGAAGCTGCCTGGAGACCTCAGCCAATACACCAGATGTCACCCAGAGACAGAAGAGAGAAGACAGATGGGGGGGAGAGAAACTTTCAAGCTGAATTTTTGAGGCTGACATTCTATAGAGGAACATCAGAGGGTATAAAATTCATCATCTTTGCCTATAGGAACAGAAAGTGAAGAAAGAAGAAAGGGACAAAGCATTCAGAAAGACAGCTGAGAGCCTCAAGAGAAAGACAATTTCTGTGAATAGTTCCTTAATGTTTGGCTTATGTCTAGGTCAGGAGAGCAACCATAAAACATCACCTTCTTACCATCTGCAGTCATTACAAATGTTATGAGGGAGTATTTGGACCCATTCACAGTAGCCCTGCTCCTTTCCTGTGCAAGATTTACTGGTTTTTTAACTCTTGTTTTATTTTCTTTTTCCTGCATCCACTTATTTAATTTCAGTGTCACTGCATTTATTCTCCACCAGCCACTTTCCACACTAATTAATTCCTCATATCCCACTGCCTTGTAGCTACAACCAAAGTGTTTTTAGTTGGGAAACAAAACCAGATAATTATGAAAAAGATGACATTGCCTATGAAATACAAAGGAAAAAATGCCTCTAATATGCATGCCTGGGAGACAGGTAGACTCAGAAAAATTGTCACTTTCCCATCCACTTTCCACATCTCATTCTTCAGAAAAAGTTTTCATAGCATGTGTCATGATCCTAGAGCAAAAGCAAACTCAGATGTCATGGCTGAAAATGACATTTCAAAGAACTAACACTTGCACTGGAAAAATTTCTACCATCCCTAACCTGTTTGATTCAAAGTTTAGGATAACCTATATCTAGAAACTGATGTCAAAGACTGCTAAGTGTAATCACAGATGACAGCTGTATTCAGAACACTATAATTTCCTTCAGTTTGTGGCTGAGATAATGTGAAACATGCAGTGTCTCCCCTCCCTACCAAGACCAACCAGAAGGTCCAGGAACTGCTTTTGTAGGTGGGGTAGAAAGGGAGTAAAAAGTGTCAGGACAAAGACCCTTTACAGTGAGAACAGTCTTCATGCAGAAAGTTCTACAATTCAGCACCACAAAAAAATCCTGCCAATTTAGATGCTATCACAGCTGTCAAACTGGCCCTTGGCAGCCCTAGAATTGGATGGAATCAGAACTGTATCTGTTTCTTTCTCCAGTCTCTACACTAGAATATCCCCTTGATTTTCTCTGTATTCAATCCTTGAAATGCAGCAATCCTGGACTCCTAAAAGATATTTGCTAGTTTTACACTCAAGAAACCAAGAGTTGTGAAATACCTCTACCGCTTTAAAAATTCTTCTATCCAAATAAGGGACTAAGCAGGATTCAGCTTCTGATAAGTCTCACTTAGAACAGCAGAAAAATATTAGAACTTTGCCAGTCCTAAATGGCACCTTTGTTATCCAGTTATCAAAAATGTCATGTTTCCACCAGCATGGATTGGCCAAGCCAAAGTTTCTGTACTCTAACTTTAGGATCTCACATTTGCAAATTATAAGATATTGCAGAGGAGAAGATATATTTGTCTATCTGGATAAAGCCTTTACCAGTGAAGAAGTTCCAGAAAACTTTTCTCAAAGGTATAAACTTGTATCCCAATTTACTGCTATGCGTGTTGGATTATTTTGCTCTTTCTTATCCTTGTGTGTTATTTTAACAGGATAGCAGCAACAGCAGCAGCCACAGCAATGTCTCTTTCAGGAGCAGACTCTTGCTGGCATATTATGTCATCTCAGTGAGTGGGCTATTAGGCTGGCTCATTGTGAAGTGCTGGTACTGTGTATGAGTATGTGTTACTTGCTAATTTCCCCACTTGGGACTCCAACAATGAACAAGAACTCAGATTTCTCTCTCTGATCCCCAAAGACACTGTGTGGATGATGCAGTATTTAAAAGGACCCTGATGGTGCTAATTGCTAATCCCTCTAGATTTTCTTATTGAACTTGCTACAAAGGATTTTATACTGATGCTTCATAATTAAAGACAGCACGGGAGAAATAATCTTTTGTTTCCAACCACTGTTGGAAACACTGTTCCACTGTTCCATCCCCCCAAACTGTCATTTTGGTTTAATGGCTTTAGATCTGTGTTTTCATGCTAAACATGAAACAGTGTGTTGCTTGGGTTACATTTTTTAAAAAGTGATGTGACCTATAAAACCCATCCAATTTCTTCTTACAGAGGATTATTACAATAGCCTGATGTGACTGGCAATTCATATTGCTAGCCTTATTGCTAAATGGCTAGAGCAAAAGTGAGCCTGTTCCTGGAGTTCCTGTTCCTGTTCACTGGAGTCTGCAAGAAGGGATTTTTAGAGGGCAGATAAAAGAAGGAGGGGCAGCAAAGCAGCAAGAGAGAGTAAACTCATCATTTCTGCAATATTATGGGTTTTCTTAAATAAAAATTCAATTTTAATTGTGCTTACAGCCACCACATCTCCTGTGACTCTGCCCCTAAGTTCCTCCTACTGCTCTCAGCTTTTTCTTTTTCTATAGCTTTTCACTTAGTGGTCCTTCATCAGCCAGCTGCAACTGTTGAATCTCAAATACATGCAAGCTTCAGCAGAAACTCAAATTTCTGACGTGGAAGCAGAGCTTGCTGTGAGCAACATGTGCCCAAACAGGCCAACTTCTTTGAGCACTGCTTTTTGGTCCCAGACTTAGATTTTCAACAGGCTTGACTTAAACTGAAGCCCACATGGAGTTCTCAAGTCATCAGCTCCTACCCACAGCAAAGGCATATAAATACTGCAAATATTGATGACTGGGTGGAAAGTGAGAGAAAGTTAGAAATGTAGTCATAACAGTTCTGTCCTGGAGTCACTGAATCTTGTTAAAATAGGCTTTCTGGGATTCACTGTGTCGATTTGAATTGAGAAGTGCTCTCTTTCTCTTCTTTACGATGCCATCCATCCTACAGGCGCTGATGTGTAGTCACATCTTGTAATAGATACTTCCAGCAAGATTTCCCTGTTGTGAACATGGCTTTGTTTTTTCCCTGAAGAACCACAGTAGCTGTTCCAGGCTGTGTCATTTGTAGCATAATTTACCAGAATGATCTTCAAGGAGCAAAATTCATTTCCACACAGAGCAAAGCTATCCTATACATGACCATAGAATATGCAACATGTAATTGATGATTGTGGTGAGGGTACCACAATCTGGTGACTGGTGACTGGTCAAGCTCATCTGTCTTGACATGAGCCACATTTGTGTTTGTTCTTTACATTTAATTACACTCATATCAAGAAGGTGTATGTGAACAATAAAAGGAAGTTTATTGCAGTCTCTTGACTTTGGAGGAATTGTGATGAAATATACTTTGAGCTATAATCTTCATTAGAGACAGTCACATGTAGAACAAATGTATCTGTACTCTGGAGCTTTTGTGAAGCTCTTGTGTGTGCAATGAATGGAATGACAATACAGATATTAGCTTTCAGATATTCCTTAATCCAAACTGTTCTTTACAGCCACTTCTTGTTTCTTATTTTTCCTATTCTGCTTAACTGCCTTCTATTGTCATTTCCTACCACTGTGTCAAAACCCAGGTGTTCTTAGCAAATTTAAGAGTGGCACAGCACTATGTCTTCTTTTCTCCCACTCTTTCTCAGTAATCACTCCCTACATGGTGATTTTCCAGTGCCAGGTGGAAAATCAGCTGAACATTCTGGAGGAGTGAGGTATATGTGAGAGACTCTTCTGATGATACACTCCACCAAGCCAGCTCCATTCCATCACAGTTGATGTATGAGCTTATACAAGAAAACTAACAGTCAGTTTAAACTTTTTTCCTGAATCTGCAGTTTTCTTTCTAAAAAGTAATTTTAAACTAAGAGAGATGGAGAACTCCTCTTTATCTTACACCGCCTCCTTTCAGCTGCCGGAACTATGTCCCACACCATCTAATAACTATTTGTTTTCTTGCTGAAAGAAATGTGATAATAAATTAATCTTTCCCATTTATACACAATCTTCCATCTTGATAGGAAGACAAAGTGCAATGAAGAAAAATACAGGGACTTCATTTTGGACTTGTGGGAGCATGGCACTTCAGAAAATTAAACATGCACCTCTCCCTCTTGTTCTCAGAGAAAATATCCCTGTAGCAGACAATGAAAAAGAGAGCTGGAGACAGTGAGTGGGTGGAACATATGACCGCATCCCCCAATGCAATGCAGCCATTTAAAATGGCAGGCGGAAAACAGCAGCGGTTTACTTTATTTCAACCACTCTGAACAACTGGTTAGGACAGGAAGTGACTAAGACTAGCGTATCCAGCCAAGTGCAAGAAGGTTTAAGAATGTAATTACCCAACAGTTTGCCCAGATAAGGTTCTAACACTGCTACTTGTGTACAAAATCCTTTGTGGTCTTTAAAGCTTTTGTATAGCAGGAATGTTGGTGTTGCTTTTCATTGACTATCCTGTAAAATGTGATAGTTTATATGCTGACACTTGAGCCTCTGCTTTCAGTGAAAAATTGATCATTGCTAGAAGTGGGAAAAAGCAATGGCTAAGGTAATTGGAGGACTTTACTGAAAAGTTATCTGCATTACACAGATGTTACAACCCTACACGTTGATATTTCAGCCACCATATGCATGCAAAGATGACTAGGACTGTTTAATTTACAAGTAAAGGAAAGTATTTCAGAAGTCATATATGCTACAGATAACTACTAGCATTTGTAACGGTTAGCATAATATTAGGTGGCACAGTTTATTTTGATCTGGTTTACTTCCCTGTTAAATAAATGGCATGAGAAAGTTTGAGTCTTTATTTGGGGAATTTTGTACAATTGCGATTTTCTGTTTCATTATTCAGTGCCATTTTTGATACAGAGCTGCGAGCACCAGTAACTAGACAAATATGGGATTCCAAAGTCTGAATTGAATTGACAGTTGCAAAAATTAAACTGTGTCCATCAATTATATAATTTCCCTCTTAGTTTCTTATCTCTTTGCTAATGGGTACTATTATCTGAAAAAAGAAAAAAATTTAAAGTCTGACATATGAAAGAGTCTTAAGACTCCTTAGAGTCTTAAATTTACCAAACTTTCACATGCTGCCTACCTGCCTCTTTGCAGGGTCTGCTTCATTAATTGATCATGTGTTCACACACATACACTATACATATTTTTATATATAATGCCTTCTTTTGAAAGATATTGCTGACACTAAGAAACAAAAAAAGGTAAGATATTTTTGTGCTATAGTTGATAGTTAAGATTCAGCATGAGATTGAGCACTAAAAATAGGAAGAATACACAAAACACAATTAGAGCTAAATGACCTTAAAATTTTGAATGGGGATCATTCCTTTTTGATATGAACAGGATTCATATTTACAGTTAGAATTAACAGAATGAAAATTTTATACTTATCAACTATGAGACTTGATGTCAGATCAGAGAGATGAAAAGATTATTTTCACCTGCTCCTTCCTCTGGTCTAGAGGCAGCTCCCAGCTCAGGAAACAGGGCCTGGAACCATATCTCAAGGGACTGCTCATACTGTTGTGCAGTGCGTTGTTTCCTAAATATTCTGAAATGAATGACTGCTGGACATTCTCTGAGACAGGATCCTGGTTTAGCCCAGTGTGTCAGTCTGAAGGATTTGACATTAGTGCAGAGATTGAAATAGCAGTGACCATTAGTTTGTTTGACAATACCTATACTATTACCATGGAGGGTGTGAGAGAGAAAGAAATGGCTTTTGTATAAAGGACACTATAACATTCAGTTTACAGCACTGCCTGTTAGTAAAAGACAGCCTGGAATTACATGTGGAAAACACTACTTTGTTATTCTACTAATACAGTGTTTTTCTCCAAAGTGTTTCCTTATTGAAATAACTCTATGAGCTATGTCTGCCTTTCACAGAAATGTATTTCTGAACATTTTTTCTGCTTTGGTTTGCTTTTAAAGCCCCAAGGGATGAGGCTTCTGCTTCTTCCCTTCACAGTCTAGGGGAACTAGAATTTTCCCTTTTGGGAAAATTCTGCAACTATTCAGCTTGGATTTTTCTTTTCTCAATCTATTATCTGCAATTAGACACACAGACATTTATAACTCATTTTCTTTGTTGTTTTTTATACTCTTGAAATACTTGCAGACTGCTGTCTCACAACATAGAATCATAGAATCGTTTAGGTTGGAAAAGACCTTTAAGATCATCTAGTCCAACCATTGACCCTACTCTACCAGGTCTGCCACTAAACCATGTCTCTAAGCACCACATCTACATGACTTTTAAACACATCTAGGGATGGTGACATAACACAATTTAGTTGGGAGTTTATATATACTGAGCAGCCATCTCTTTTCCTATCTCATATTGGGACTGAGTTTTCAACAAATTATAAAAATTTCTCTCTGTGGTGGGGAATGACTACAGTTCAAAGACTAATTTAAAAAGAAAAAAAAACCATCTGTGAGCTATTTCACAGACAAGAGTTCACCAGCAACATAAGATGTTTAGCTTGGTATTCATGTTTTAAACCTAGATTTATAAAAAATATTTTCATGCACAGCATATCAGCTAATTCATATCAGTATAATATCAGCATCTTTTTTTGTATCTTTTCTTTTGCAATCTGTATCTCCCAAATATTTACAGAGTTAAAAGAAACAGTGAGGGACTTAAATAATAAATAATGGCAGAGGAACTGTGAGTTTAAAGGCAAGCCATGGAGAACAAAATGGCCAGACCTTCAGCTGTCATCAGTTGACAGCCTTCAACTGAAGTGACTGAGAACTTATCCTTATTCCTTTTCAGCTGTGATTAGAAAAAATGAAAGTTGCTGGAAGAATGTTGAAAAACAAGAATAAAAAGTGATCGTGTACCTTAGTAGTGAGCAAGGCAGAACAGGCAGAACCGACAAGATTCTTGTATGATGGACAATAAAGTCATATGGAAGATCCCAGATGAAACCAAATGCAACTGAAAAGAGAAACAGGCAGAAATATCATATTAATATTTTCTTTTTCTTTTTACAAGCTCCCTCTGAATGAAGATATTATTAGATGAGCCAGTTCAGCAAGAAATAACATTGAAATGTCAAGTTATCATCAGTTTGTCCACAGCTGTGGAGCACACATCTCCTCAGTAACTTTGTATATACACATCACATGCAAGCACGCTCACACCTGATGGCTTAGCTAGTGTAAGAGGTATGAGAAGCACAGAGTGGTTTATATTACACCCAAACTGCCTTTGCTGAGCTCGCCAGAAAGTGAGCTCTTGGACTGAGGCTGGTTGGTACAGCCTGGCTTGTTCTCACAGTGAGGGTAAGTTGTCCATATCCACACAGTGTGACATTTGGCCCCGGAGATTCTGGACCCTATAATGCATCCTGATGGCCCTGAGGCACAATGATTGCCATCTGTGTGTTTGTGTGTGTTTCCATTGCTAAGTGCCAGAAATAAAGAGAAGGTTTAGTTGCAGCCATCAGAATGGTATTTGTAAAACACGCCGAGACTGTGTGTTCTGTGTAAGTGTTCTGGAACACTTCCAGAACTGTCCTACATAGAGGTAGGTAAAGTCAATATATTCCATGTTTGTACAATCTATCTGGGCTCGATGCTGGAGAAAACAGTCCTGTGAGTTGTGTATGCTCTTCTCGAGAAGGAGCCGAGCTGGATCCCTCCAGAAGGAACCTGGGAGCAGTCTGGTACGCGTGCAGAAGAGACACTATAGGCACCAAGGCTCTGGACTGAGAAGGGAGGAGAAACACATTGACACCGCAAACGCACCCTTTCTACTTTACACTGGGCTCATCACTGTACCATCTGAGTTAACCATTAATTCTAAAGCAAGCTAAGGACCAACAGCCCATTGCCTATACCCAGCTTGCAGCTTCATTCACTCAGCTTGTACACTGTAGCCTCATGGTTCACCGGCAGACATACTGTTGCACATGTCAACTAAAATAAGCCTGATCTGTTTTCCATTTTTCTACCACTCAGGAAATGTGGTTTGGTTCAGGTTTTGGTTTTTTTTTTAAAAAAAAACAACACACAAATGAACAAACAACCAAAACCCCCACTTCTTTTTTGGTGATATTTTCAAATAAATGCAATAGTCATGCACAAATATCTTTAAAACAAATGCCTTAACATTACTGTGACCAGCTTGTAACTCAACAGTGATACGCTTGTGTTTTTCAGGATACAGAACTTTCCTACTAAGCTGGTGTCTGAATGAATTTGTCATGAGACACTGAAAAAGAATCATTAATGTTCAGTGGAGCAAAAAGACAACAGTTTGTGGTTATAAAACAAAAAACTTCCACTAATGAACTGGAATTGTGAACACCTCCAGAGTACCCAAAACTGTTCCTGGGAGAAATAAATATCAGCTGAAAAGACAGGATGTATGGCCACTTAGCTAGGCTGAAGTCTGAGACACTTCAGTTGAGTAGCCTGAGGATACTTTGCAATTTTTTTCCACTACCTTGAGGCTTGTTTCAATAAGCAATCGATTTCAGTTTTTAAGTCTGTCAGCACATAGTTCCTTTCACTAACAATGAAACGCACATGGTGATTTTTAAACTATTCTTATAAAGAGTTTGGGAGCTCACAGGCCTAAGTGTCTCTCTAACAAATGAAAACAGAATCCTGCAGTTATAACTTATATTTTTACAGTGTCAGGTGGGGTGTTTATGAGTACCAGAAGAAGTAATTTTTACAAACCAGTTTGAAAGCACTTATCTCTGTAGTTTACTGCTGGTAAAACAGCAAACAAGCTGTTAATTCATGTACCTTGTAACTGTACAACATAAATTCAGGATATATTTATGTATTACATAAATATTTTTTTCCTTAAAGTGAGTATCCTTTTTCTTTCTTTAATCTGTTATCCTCATTACACAAAATAATTCATTAGAAGGAGACTTCCAAATCTCATCTGTATTTGGAGAGACTATGATTATAGTTAAATAGGGCTGATAGCAGTGGCAGCAGGTAATACTTCTGAAGTGAGAAATTTCACAGAGGGCAATCCTGGAGCCAAGTATGGTTCTGTAGAAACCCTTTACGCTAAACAAGGCCATGCAGTGTCTTACTTTATATTTCAACTACGATTAAACCCTGTGCATTTCTGTAAAGAATCCTCTGACTAAAATAACCATACCAGGTATTAGGAGACTTTGATTTTCTTTCTTTTACTAATGCTCCATTAACCTCCAACATCTGTTCTCTCTGTGCACAGTCAGCACCTCCACTAATCTCTGCTTTCTCTTCTCTTCTCTTCTCTTCTCTTCTCTTCTCTTCTCTTCTCTTCTCTTCTCTTCTCTTCTCTTCTCTTCTCGCAGGAGCAGTCATCTTTAATAATGTTGTTCTCTCTCCAACACTCCTCTCTACTCTACAACACCGTCTTGGTCTATTAGTGCACGCCATGCCACCAGGAATCAGTAGTGCTGCCTAGGCATTGATTTTGCTTTGTTTCAGCACTTCTCGACCTTGAAGCAGTGCGCTCACAGGTCCATTAGAAACTTTTTATGTGAACTGATGCCTCCAGTACTGCATGTGAAATGCTTTAGCAATCTTGAGGTGCAGCCTAAGGCCATGTTCATGAATATTTGGCCGAATTTGTGACTAAGCGGTAGTAGAGGCCAGAGACTTAGAAGCTGTTAAAGTGCTTTGTCTTATAACTTGCATATTTTTTTTCCTGATGGTTCCTAGACTGCTGACAAAGCTCTGTGAAAGTATTACTTCATCTGCTACCTAGATCATTTTTCTTTGAAGTTGAAAGCAACAGTGCACCACAGTGCACTGTAAGAGGAATTGAAGGACATAATGCAGTAAGTACATTGGCAAATCGCAGATATATAGCATTCTGTGTGAGAAAAAAGAGGCCGACTGGGCTATTTTGCATGCTATAGCATTGTTATCTCTAGGTCTGTATACTGTGTTGATGGTTTTAATTGCCTGTACTACTGTATTGATGACTGTACTACTAATACTATAGTTTCTTTTTTTCTATTCATAACAGCACCCATGGAAGACACACTCTTGAATGTTGCATCTTCCTCAGTTCAGAGGTAGCCCATTCCTCAGGGACAGAAACACAAGCCACTCTGAAGAACTCCTTACTTTCTGGTAAAATTTAACATCATGTGGTTGCTGTCCTGCCCTCATGAACTTCCATAAACAACATTAATATTACCTAATGCCTATGAGAAGTTAGGATTGTCTTTTAACATCTCATCTAATGTCACTGAGGGGAACACAGACCTGAAAAGACTTTCCTATAACTCAATTCATTCCAGTGGCTTCTTTTCCTCAAGATCTTATACAAACATCTTCAGTTACTTTTTCTGATGGTTGTCTATTAGCTATAAACTTGATTTCTGCAACTGTTGGCCATAGATATATCCAATTCCCTGTACTCTCTGAATGATTCAGAGAGAAGATGAGATACCAGTGTAGGATCTTCTGAAAAGGTAATAAAAGAGAAATTAATCTACCTGATGAAAATAACTCTTTGTTTACAGCAGTCTCTGAACTGATAGATTAAATATATGCTGAATTCTGAATGGAAAACATGTTTACACAGTTCTGTGATTAATGGCTACAGCAGTGCTATGTGCAGTAGTCCAGTAACCCTAATATTTCTAAAGGACTTTAATAACCCTAGGCAGCCCTGAGTTCAAATCTGACATCCAAACTTCACTGTCCTTTGAGATCCATATGCAAACCAGACCTATATTCTTACGAAGTCTGCTCTTTTTATAGGATGCTGAAAAAGGTATGTATGATCTTGTAGGTAAAGCACAGTACTCTGAGTCCAGACACCTGGATTTTATTTCTGTTTCCACTACAAAGTTCCTGGATTACCCAGGGCAAATAATTTATATGTTTCTGTTTCCTTCCAGTTAAAATAGGAAGATAACAGCTCTATTTAATAGATGTATTGTAAGAAACTATTAATACACATGCTGTATGCAGTTGTTATATGGGGCAGTAGTGACTGTCATTGGATTCAGCCTCCTTCCAGGTGCAGACTGAGGACAAGGCTTTGGCCAGCCTGTCAGCACCCAGTTGTTGGGCAAGGAAGGTCAGAGCAGCTTGCTGTGATGCTGAAGACATCACTTCAGGGAGGTCTGTTGCCTAGAAACACTGACGTGCCTTAACTACAGTGCGAGATCAACACACCGATCCTGCTTAGGGCAGATATTAGAACAGCCTTAATTGATACATGGATAATTCACTTAAAGCTAGCTGCTTAACACTAAAACAAGGACCAGTTCAAAATATACCTAATAGTTTTAATACAACCTTAGCATTAAATCAACATATTCACAAACTGAAGATGCATTGACTGGGAATCTTTTTCAAGCAAAAGACAGGAACATGAACAGCAGCAGTATATGTGAAGACTGGCAATTAGCCAGCAAGTGTTTAGAAGTTGATGAATCAGTCTAAGTGTAACCACTGGTGTGGACAGAGGTTGAATAAGATTTTTGATGTGTCTTCAGTACTTGAAACAGTACTCGCATATTTTTTAATTCAGCTGTTTCTGAACTTCTTCATTTTCCCAGGATCACAGAATGGTAGGGTTTGGAAGGGACCTCTAGAGATCATCTAGTACAACTCCCCTGCCAAACCACATTCACCTAAAGCAGGTTGGACAAGATCACGTCCAGGCAGGTTTTGAATATCTCCACAGAAGAAGACACCACAACCTCTCTGGGCAGCCTGTTCCAGTGCTCTGTCACCCTCAAAGTTTCTCCTCGTGTTGAGATGGAATTTCTTGTGTTCCAGTTTGTGCCCATTGCCCCTTGTCCTGTTGCCAGACACCACTGAAAAGAGTCTGGCCCCATCCTCTTGACACCCACCCTTTAGATATTTATAAGCATTGATGAGATTCCCTCTCAGTCTTCTCCAGGCTAAACAGACCCAGATGTCTCAGCCTTTCCTCATAAGGGAGGTGCTCCATTCCCTTGATCACCTTTGTAGCCCTTCGCTACACTCTCTCATGTAGTTCCTTGTCTTTCTTGAACTGGACACAGTACTCCAGACGTGGCCTCACCAGGGCAGAATAGAGGGAGAGGATAACCTCCCTTGACCTGCTGGCCATGCTCTTTTTAATGCACCCCTGGATACCATTGGCCTTTGTCCTTGTTTGAGTCACACAAGACTAATTTCTTTCCTAATGCTTGGGAAAACTGTACTTTTAGAAGACTCAAGTGTCTGAATTTGTGAAAATATTTACTTTATAGCCAGGTGTGTGGGTTTCAAGGTCTCAGTGTTTTCGAGCTAGCCAGGTGCAGGGATGAGGAGGAGCAAGACCTGGGCACTTGACCCAAGCTGGCCAATAGGATTATTTCATACCATCAACGTCACGTTCACTATAAATTAGAAAGTTTGCTGAGGAGGAAGGCTCTCCCTTGATGGTGGTGATCCAGAGAGTTTCTTGTCCCGGTGCCGGACCCCTGAGTCCTTCCCTTCCTCCTGAAGCCATATTTACTGTCCACTGCTGGGAATGCACAGCTTCCTACTGATATAGTTGGCTGTGTACAATCCTTGTATATTTTATATTGGTATTGGGGTCAATATTGGTTCTTTAGTGTTATTACTGTTAATTATTTAGTCTAATTTTATTAAATCTGTTTATATTTCAACCCCTGGGTTTCCTGGTTTTCTTCGCGATTCCCCCTTCCTCGGTGGGGGATGGGGAGCGGTCATTGGGTGATAGAATAATTCTCTAAACGACAATAAATTGTTGTGGGTTTCTCAAACCATAACAGCCTTCTTGGCCACAAGGACAGATTGCTGGCTGATGGTCAACTTGTTGTCCACCAGGACTCACAGGTGCCTCTCTGCAGAGCTGCTGTCCAGCAGGTCAACCCCTAACCTGTACTGGTGCATGGGGTTATTCCTCCTTAGGTGCAGGACCCTACACCTGCCATTGTTGAACTTCATTAAGTTCCTCTCTGCCCAACTCTCTAGCCTGTCCAGGTCTTGCTGTATGGTAGCACAGCCTTCTGGTGTGTCAGCCACTCCTCCCAGTTTTGTGTCATCAGCAAACTTGCTGAGGGTACCCTCTGTCCCCTCATCCAGGTCATTGATGAATACGTTGATCAAGACCGGACCCAGTAGTGACCCCTGTGCAACACTGCTAGCTACAGGTGTCCAACTAAACCCTGCACCACTGATCACAACCCTCTGAGCTCTGCCATTCAGCCAGTTCTCCATCCACCTCACTGTCCACTCCTCTAACCCTCACTTCCTAACCTTACCTATGAGGATGTTATGGGAGACAGTGTCAAAAGCCTTGCTGAAGTGGAGGTAGACAATGTCTACTGCTCTCCCTTCATCTACCTAGCCAATCATGCCATCATAGAAGGCTATCAAATTGGTCAAGCATGATTTCCCCTTGGTGAATCAATGTTGATTGCTCCTGATAACCTTCTCTTTCTCTACGTGCTTAGAGATGACATCCAGGATGAGCTGTTCTATCACCTTTCCAGGGATGGAGGTGAGGCTGACTGGCCTGCCTGTAGTTTCCTGGGTCCTCCTTCTTGCCCTTTTTGAAGACTGGCTGTGGAAATATTTCTCTGGGAAGCAGCTGATGTTACTCAAAACAGACTCAATGGGGAAATGCTTTTTTGCCAGATGGGGGGCTGCTCTGACTTGCTGAGATCCTTACCAGGTCTGTATTGCACATAGCCTGTGTACAGCATCAATGTAAATCTGGACTGTGCTTTCCACAATAAATGCTGTAGTGGTTTTGTTGATCTTTACAGACTACTCTTCATGCCTCTTGCACTGAAGGAGCCAGAGGAAAAAAGGTCCCAGCCATGCATTGCACAGTGGAAAACAGTAGGACTATGAGGAGTTTCTAAATGAATTTTGTGACAGTTTCCAAATTAGTAAAAAATTATTCTAAATTCTGCTCTACATAATCAGGATACTCTAATAAATTGATATTCTTCATAGTTGTTCACTATTTACTTAACATTCAATCACCATCTTTTTAGGTCTAAATGAAGTGCATAGTGAAGCACACTTGATACAAAGAGCCAATTATTGATAACCGCTGGTTACTGAAACCAAATAAAGATCACTCTGCACAAATTAAATCACTTCTCTTTTTCCTCTCCTCCCTAGTCTCCCCACAATTATAACTAGCTGTTCCATGACCAGCGCCTGAAGCATAGATCTATACACAGCATCAGCTTACACATGGCTTGTAGCTCAATACGTAGATAAAGCTGCCAATAGGCACAGCCAAAGCACAGGTTGGAAAAGTCAGAATTTGTTCCTTATTCCTAGACTGTGACATAGATGATGGGAGTCCAAGAGACAGCGATCAGCTTCCTCATACACACATCTGACGGCTGCCTGCCCATCCTAAGCACAGAGCTGCTCTCACCATTCACTCCCCACACCTGACGTGACCACCACCGCAGGTCCCCTCTTGGGCACGTGGCCATCTTAGCTGAGCTATGCCAGGAAATCCTTTCAATTGCAGCTGAAAAATGGTAACATCCACAGTCCACCTTTGAGCACTGACACAGCAGACATGGAATTGAGTTTTACAGCTTTGTCAAAAAAACCTCCAGGGATGGTCTTGGTCTTATACTGAACCACCACTTTTTTTAGGATTTATTGAGGTTTTTCCATGGTGGGAAAACTTCAGTCAGAAAAGTACCATTTGGTATTGCTTTTCAGGAAGAGCTGTGAAAATAATTGGTTTTTAGTTCAGCAGCCAAACTTAAAAAAAACTCCACAACTTTTGATCTGAACCAAATGTAGCATGTTTTCTTTTCTTATTTTCACTTAGACAGCTTCTGCCCCCCCTGCTGTTAGGAATTCCAGCCAATTAAAAATAAAAATGTTTTATCTTTAGTGTTGGCAAAACAACCAAAAATCCAAACACTTCCTATTTTGTGATTTTATCCCCCGCTAACATTATTTGATAACCAGATCAAATGACATCGGCAACTCATTTTGACATTGCAAATAGTCTGGGGATGTTGATTCCAGCAAGTTTACTATTACCAAAAAAAAAAAAAAAAAGAAGATAAAACAACTCTCTAAATCACTTCACTCTTTTTAGAGTAAAATCTGTGAAATGCCTCTGCTGTACAGTGGAGAAAAAGAAAGAAGCTGCAAAAAAGTGTAAGGGATGAGCCTATATGTCTATCCTGTGTGCCCTTATCAAAATGCTGATTGTACACTCCAGATATGCATCCTTTACCTTCACAAGAAAGCAAGTTCTGAAGACACAGAACAGATCTGAATCATCAGGGGAAAGTATGTGTGTGATGGTGTCCTGGTTTGAGCGACACAGGACTAATTTCTTTTCTAATGCTTGGGAAAATTGTACTTTTGGAGGACTCTGGTGTCTGAATTTGTGAAAATATTTACTTTATAGCCAGCTATGGTGTGTGGGTGTCAAGGTCTCAGTGTTTTCAGGCTAGCCAGGTGCAGGGATGAGGAGGAGCAAGACCCGGGCACTTGACCCAAGCTGGCCAACAGGATTATTTCATACCATGAACGTCACATTCAATATAAATTAGAAAGTTTGCTGAGGAGGAAGGCTCTCCCTTGATGGCGGCGATCCAGAGAACTCCTTGCCCCGGTGCCGGATCCCTGAGGCCTTCCCTTCCTCCTGAAGCCGTATCACTCGCAGTGTCCGACATTCAGTGTCCACTGCTGGGAGTGCACAGCTTCCTACTGATATAGTTGGCTGAGTATAATCCTTATATATCTTTAGATTGGTATCGGGATCATTATTGGTTCTTTAGTGTTATTACTGTTAATTATTTAGTCTTATTCTATTAAATCTGTTTATATTTCAGCCCCTGGGTTTCCTGGTTTTCTTCCCGATTCCCCCTTCCTGGGTGGGGAGGGGTCATCGGGTAATAGAATAATTGTCTAAATGACAATAAATTGTTGTGGATTTTCTCAAACCATAACAGATGGGAAAAGGGGGAGGGGTGAATAAACCAGCTTTATAAAGTTTTCTCTGTCTCATCTCAGTAGCATTTTTAGGTCAGAAGAAAAGTCAGAAGAAAATCTCAGCACTTTTAATAAAGTTTCCCCAGCAACCAGCTTGTTTCAAGGAACTTGGCAAAGCAAAACCAGTGATGGAAATTGGCTCCAGCAATCTAACATATCATGGTTCCTTTAGCTTGTTCAGAATGAAGGAACAGAAAAGGCACTAACAAAAAAGTCCTGCTTTCCCTTCCCAGTTCTTGGAAGTGGCTCTGCTCTTCCAGCTGTAACAGTCAGTGTTTTCTGCCTGTCACTTACAGAGAATACTCTGACATATGAGGCTCTTGTCAGTGATGTTTGGGCAATAGAGCTGACCAAGTGTCATTGTAATTGTTGTGGGATTGGAGTGTGCAATGCAGATCAGAAGCAATGATGAGCTATGATCTACCACTGTGACTGAACACCAAGGGTCTAATTTTGCTTTTCCCTTAAATTACCCCATTGAAATAATTTGAACTGATGAGTGTATAATACCACTAACACTTTTCAGACTTTCTCAGTTATAAGATATTGATGATTGATAAGATATGACAGATTTCTTATGAAAGAAAATCACCTAGCCCTTCTGAATTTATGTAAAGAAAAAAGTCAATAGTTTTCTCAATTGATTTTTTTCTGTGAAAAACATGCATTTCCATTCTATGACAAATTTTTAGATGTCCTTCAAGAAAAACACACATATTTTTATAGTTTTCCCCAATATTGCCTGTGGTGAAATTTTTTATT
This sequence comes from Burhinus oedicnemus, assembly GCA_008921705.1. Lineage (NCBI taxonomy): Eukaryota > Metazoa > Chordata > Aves > Charadriiformes > Burhinidae > Burhinus > Burhinus oedicnemus. The sequence goes on from VFFE01009229.1 coordinate 3,062,698, forward strand.
TTGGAAAGCTATATTCATCATTTTCTGTGAGAGATTTCTGTTCTTTTTTAAAGTTCCTTAGAAAAGAAGAAGTGAGTGGCTGAACTCTGGAAATCTATAAATATCTTCTAGGAAGAACTGCTTATTCAAACAAATAGCTAATATTCTTCAGAATAAACAGCTGAATTGTTTTATTGATTGTGCATTTATTAGGAGAACGATATGGGAAACATTCATTGCCAAAACAAGAAACATTCTGTAGCATACAGCATGGAAAAACCACTGTCCTGGAAACATGGTGATCCAACATAATGTAACACAGAAATTAGAGAATGAGTCTGTAATTCAGCTATACACAGATCCAAAGGCAAATCACCTAAATCACTTGCCTGCTCCTTCATTTCCCAATGTATGACTAAGAAGAACTAGTTTTGCTTGTAAGAGGATTACCATTTGGAGGCATTACTACTACTAATCATTAAAAAAACCCACTAAATGTTTCCAACAACATTGTCACTATCATTCTTCAAATCAAGGAACATAGGGAAACAACTTTTACAAGAGGTTTTTAAAGAAGCTTCAAAAATTGAGTGATTGAGAACAGATATAAAAATGAACAGACATGACAGAAGAGAGAGATCTGATCCCATTTTGGTTGTGCATCTGATCCCTGGGCTTAACTGCCTTTCCAGGGATCTGAACTTTGCCACGTAACATTCTAGGAACACTCTAAGATGCCTTTTTATTATGACTTCTCTGCCTGCTAGCAAAATGTGGATATTTTGATTTTTCAGTTCCAAATCCAAATAAGAAATAGTAAAACAAATTCTTCCTGGAGAGGCCCAAAATGAATTTTGTTTCAATATTGTTGATAAAATGTTTCACTTCATTCTATTTTAAAACTGCTAAAATGTAAATTTTAAAAAGTTGCTTTTGAATATTTTTTTTAAATTTATAGAAATTATATAGATTTTTCCTAACAATTTTCCATTTGGAAGGTCTTTTTGTGATGAATTAGTACTTGGATAAATAAATTATTTGTTTTCCTTTACCTGATCTTGAGCTGGTAAAAAAATATCTAATCAGAGTAAGGTCAGATTGTACTTGCAGAGGATGCTGCTCTTGTCTCTAAATATTTAGCCCACAGATCTTTCCACAGCCCTGTTAAATCCAGCTACAAGCATGCCTGTGATGCACCCATCAGGAGGGAAATACAGGCACTTCGGCTACTCAAAACGAGAAGGACAGTTTCCTCTCAAAGTGTACTCCTGGACTACTTCTTCTAGAGAGAGCAGGGAAACAGGAAACAGAAAAATTTGTTTAACTATTTCACATTTAAATAAAAGCAATGTGATTTGACTTTTGGTTGACTGTTCAGACAAGTTCCTGTTTCCCAAACCCTCTCATCCATTCACAGCAGATTAACCATTGGCCTTGGTCCACATGGGGCCCTCTAAGTCGATGTCAGGCTCTCTGTTGACTGCAGTGGGTTTTCTTACATACTCCTGTAAGAAGCTGATTTGTTAAAATCTTTGAAGGTTGCTATTCTTTGCAAGACAAAATATGAATGTCACCACAAGAACAACCTCCCTCATTTCTAAAATTAGAGATGGATAATATATACTTCAAAAGATGACGCTGGTAAGATCTCTAAGAACGGGCATAAAGTCAGGGAAGATTTTGTTTTCATTCCTTTTATTTATTCTTGAGGGGACAGAAAGAAATCCTGCAGCCTTTGAAAAGATCAGGGGAGAATGATGGATCAAGATTGAGGTAATACTTCCTGCATTTGAAAAACAATGTCTGAACAGTTCTCTGGGGGATGTATTGTAAATTCTCAAAATTAAGCACTTTTTTGAAGAATGATCTTAAAAGTTTATCTTTGTCTGTCTTTCTTCTCATAATCTACTGTCTACTTTTCACACTTCTACCGAAGCCTGAGGGCTTACCATACATATTCAGCTCACAGAAAATCTCATTATCTTCCAATGCTAGGCATCCCATCCCATTGTTGTGCCAGCAACACAGGTTACTTCTGTAAGATTCTGTATTGTATGTTTTTTCCTACTCCTGGATGTACATGAATCATTCAAACAGGAGAATATAGCAGTTCCTCCTGTGGCCCATTTATTTACCGAAGTCAAAGCATACAGCATATTATGTGCCTGGGAAAAATCTTGGCAGAAGTGAAGAATTAAAAAAAGCATCCAAACTGGGGAAGTTTCTGTTCAGCACTTTGAAATGTGAACTCTCTGTGATCTATTCAATTTGTTCCAACACTGAAATGCTTTCAAATGAAAAAAACTGTAAATGGAGCTCCAATCACCATAAGTGGCAGCAGAGAATCATTAAGAATGACAAGTGGAGTATTTTTATAGTATGTTTAGAGAATTCTTGAACATGCACAATACTTTTCAGCTTTCTTTATCTCCCATATAACTGCCAAGTCTTGCTGATGAGATTGCACACTTTGCTATTCCTTCTCTAGTGCAGTACTTTGAATGAAAAGGAAACAGCTTGAAGCTTGTTCTTCTACCCTAAATGTTGCCTGGGTCTTGAATGGAGCAGCAGCAGAGCTGTGTCTATCGGCTAGTGACCAAACACTAAAAAGCGACCTAGCTGGGTACTGGAGTTTCTCACCTGCTCAGTAAATGGGCCATGTATGTCAGTACTATATTACCACAATTAGACTAAAGCGGGGTTCCTTGGGATCTTCACAGAATAACTAACCAGACAGGCAGCAATGAGTGAGCTATACTGAACCTTGGAGCTGTGCACTGGACTACAGTACTCTGCAGAGACCTAATAGACTACACGTTAAGGTAACACGCTGTGATCTGATGTAACACACGGAAACTGGGAAAGTTGTGGTAAAATGAACACCAGCCAAAAAACAGACTGTAGGACTGCTAGGCAGTAACACTTGGAAAGGTGTTCACAGTACAGCATTGTAGTTTACCATTGTAAATCAAAAGTCAAAAGCAAAAAGTTATGTGAGTGAGCTACATTCACTTAAAAAAAAAAAAAGAGAAAGAAAAAAGAAAAAGGGAGCATCTGTTAGCATAACATTTCTCATAATTTGCTGATCTGTGTAACATTCTGTAGATGGCAGTGTGGGTAAACCATCCCTGAATTCATAATATTGCAGTGCTTGGCTTCTTTGCATATATAAGCCAGCAATAGCTAAGCTAGCACGGACAGACAGACTTAGTAAGAAAACACAGGGCGTTTTTGGAAGCAGAAATCAACTGAACATTCATATGGCAAAGACCTCCTGCGACATATCTGCTTTCTAAACTGCAGCTAGGTTAGATTCCAGTTCTCACTTCTCCTTTTACATATTATGACAAATCTAATTTGAGTCATCTGGGACACACCTAATATTAATACTTGAACTTATATAATGGCTTACAGCACTGCGCAATGCATGTTAGAAATACTGTAGAATGGCTTCAGATAGCTGCTGCTCCCTTCCCACTGCTTGGGATCAAGGCATGGCTCTGGAGCTAAAAGTCTCCTTACATTTCTGATCTTTGAAATTTTCAGCCTCCGTTTATGGCTGGAGATCAGGTCCTCTCTTAACTGCTGATCTGGGATTTCCAGACACATACATGGGATTCATAGCCATACAGTGGGCATGTCAGCCTAGCCCTGACCAGTTACAGTAGAGAAAAACTAACTAGTTTTTGTCAGGTTTCTTTTCAGAACTGTTCCCAGATTCTGAAGTGATGTCCCACACCTCATTGCTGTACTGGGATTAAAACTGACATGAAATGAAAAAGCCAGATGCATACTATATTTCCAACAGGAGTCTGAAGTGAATGCTTTAAAGCTCTTTTTGCAATGTACCTGTATGTCTTAGTAAACCTAGGAGTTTTGAAATGTTTAGAGCCATTTCAACCTATAGCCAAAATACAAATTTGAGATGGAGAGCAAAGGCTCTTTCTTAATTTCTTTCCTCTGCCAAATAAGAGTCCTCATATTTCTGGGGAACAGTTCTGTTGGTCTTAATCTTTAAAGATTATGATAATTTCAGATCAGTTTTGGGGTCCAGTCCAGGAGCCCAGGGCCAGGCTGCAGCCCAGCTGTGAGGCAGCGGGCATGGGAGCTCCAGTGGGGCCCAGGACTAGAGCCTTGGCCTAGAGAAACTCCCATGGGAACAGCTGTCAGCCTGGGCCCTGGCCACTCTGCTGCGCTGCTGGGGACCCTCACCCCAAGGCCACCAGCGGGAAGAGGGCAGCTCTTGGCTGTGCTGGCCCTGGGCCCCACAGCCAGGCCCCCAGTAGGAGGGATGTGCTCAGGGCCCTGCGCTGCCAGGCGCGTTCCTGGCAAAAGTCAATCCTATATAATGTAGCCCTTATTTTAAAGCTGAGCAAATAAAGAACATGGTGGTTTGAATTCTTTGTTTAGTCTTTCCTCCAGTAAGCAGCATGCTAGAGAGTTGCATCCAAGTTTTTGTTTGAACTCTGAACAGTTCAAGGATGAATGAGGCATGGCTGGCTCCTTGTTTCCTAGTTTGGCTCATCCTTACTTTGTTTGAGATTAATGCTGACCTGACACCGATTTATCAATGAGAACAGTGGTTCTGCTCCACCACGCCAGCATTGATGCAACTCAAACAGTGTAAAACATCCACTTTTGTAATATAAACACAGGCCATCAAATCCTTTTAAAGGAGAACCCATTCATAACATGCAGAGTGTGTGCCTGAAATGAATCGATCTATAATATTTAGTGATGATGATTGATTTCTGCCCAGAGGCAGGAGACAATTCACCAGTCTTTGTATAGCCTTACGTAGCATCTCCAGTTGTTAGGCAGAATAAAAATGAGAACTTTTGGTGCTTGAAAGATAGAAATACTTTTCATTGCCAGCATGCTGTTTTTTCTTTACAAATTCTTAATGTTAAAGTGGGCAAGTTCATATATTTAAAATAAAAAGGTGAGCTGAGGATTTTGAGGTTTAGCAAGTGGAATAGCTATTAGTATTGGTATATCCTACCTATGAAAGCAGGATGCAGGTTCCCCAAAAAGAGATTTAACCTGAGACATGAGGCTTATGCTCTTTCCTCATCTTGTGAACAGTATTAAGTTGACTTAGCACAATCCAGGCTTCAGCTTTCCATTTCAATTTAAAGTTGGCATATTCATCAGCCCGATGCACCTTATGCATTGATCCCTCACTGACGTTCATTCAAGGAAATTATATGTTTCATGAAACTCAATCCAGATCCACCAACAATTCACATGGTACTTGCTTTTCCCACACAAAATCTGCATCCAAAGTTGACCTCAGCTACAAAGTGTTCTTGGGAGGTCAGACTTACTGCTTTTGTGGGGAATGGACACAGCTTTCCCCTGTACTACTATTGTCTTTGAATTTAGCTGCTGTTTCTACTGTTTACTGAGTTAAAACTCACAAATATCACAGGCATTTCTTTCATTGTTGCTGTTGTTTTATTTTTGTGGTAAGTATTAATCTAATCCAATAAACAGAAAACTGAAGTGCAGAGGAGAAAAAGGGTAAAACTTTGTCTCAAGTTATTTATTACTCTTTTCCTTGAACATCCAGCAGGAAAGGTTTTAAAGTATCTTTAGGTATAACTCACAGAACACAACAAGCCTAGTCAGTAGGATATTTTAAAATAAAGCAACATGGACATATTTGTGTAAGCAACCCTTTCCTGCTAGGCATTCATTATATGAAATATTTATCAGAAAGTCCATTCCTTCTCCCATATGTTTTACCCATAAATCACCTACCTGCTCTTCTTCCTCCAGCAAACTTCCTAGTCCTATTCTACCTTCAAAAAAATTTCTCTGATTTACCTAGACATTTATTTGCTTACTGGATTTCTAGTTGCTCACCCCTTTGTATCTCCCTGACCACAGGGAGTTTTGCATAGGGAAAGTACCAGAGTGGAGACTTGCTGCAGAGAGGGCCTGCTGATACCTTTGATCAGTTATGTCATGAAACAGTGTCCGCTCCTCTCACTGCAGCTCATGCCAGACTGGTCAGAGGCATATTTGTACTCTCACTGCTTTGATTTCAGCTGAGGTTGCCTCACACAATTAATGATAGACAAAATTCAAAGTAGTTTTTCTCTTCAGCACACGGCTGTTCAGAGGTAAGCTGCGTGATGGTATGAATCCCTAACACCAGGAGAAAGTTTAGGTAAAATGTTATGTTTGTGATGCCTCTGTTCATTTAAAAAGAAGTAAAAATTAGAAATACAATTAATTTTGCAGGATTGTGCTCAGGACTTAACTCTGCAGGAGAACATTATAGACATTTTAGTAAACTATTTTTGTCATTCCTTCTGGGGGTCAAGATCTGTATCTCCGTAGTTAGTGCAGCATTTGTGTTTGCTTAGCTTTAACTGACGCTCTGCTCACTGCCCCTGGAGCTGGCTCCTGGTAAGTATTTTTTAAAAAATTAAACCAGGTGGTTTTTCTATATTTTTGTAGTCTTGGTGTCTTTCATTTTCTAATATCCATCTGCTCATGTTACTTATTGATGAAGTTGCTGGGTCAATCATAAATATGACAAACATTTTTTTTAAAAAGACCCAAAGTATATAATATATTTGTATATTGCCAGTGGAATAAGATTTGCACAGATCTCCTCTTAGTTTCCTGTGCAGAAAGGAATTTTAATGACACTTGCTAAGGGTGTCTGCCAGAGTCAATCAATACTAAATATACAAATATAAAATAGAAGCAGGTCGTAAAATTTTCAGTTAACATGTGGCTGTGCAAAGCAAACAGAAGAGTTAACTCCCTACGTTAAAGCTGAAAATTAATGTCTGACTACTCTGATTTTTAAGGACTGTGGATCATGTCCCATGAGTTCTCCAGATTCCCACTGAAAACATAAAATTAATGTTAGTTTTGTGAAATAAATAATAATTTTGGAAAGTAATATTTTAAGGTCTTTGCCAAGATAAACAACAGAATTTACCTGAGCAAAACTTCCTATCTTCCAGTGGCATTCCTTTTATATTCAAAACATTTGTGCCAACTGCCTTTAAGTTTTTATTGAGTTTGAGAAGGACAGGAGTGGGGATATAGCCTTACTGTCTTTTATTAGGTTTACCTGTATTTCATGGTGGTTTTTAGCAAAGTTACTGAAAGATCCATTGTAATTAAAATAATTATGCGCGCACAGAATGTAGATATTTTAAAAACGGATTTTTTTTCTTCACAGTTAAGATTTTATTGCCTTTTAAAACATGGCAATAATGAGATATATAAAACTAACCATGCATTGCAAATATGCCTGACTGAAGTTTATTTCTAGTTATTTATGCTAACAGTTTTGTGTTAGTTTAGGTGTCTTTCTTATTTAGGTTTGAAGAAAGTGGGGTTTTTGTTTGGTTGTGGGGTTTTTTTCATATGATTGAAAGTGTCTGGTAAATTACATACTAAATTTTTATGACTGCAGTAAAAAATTTAAGTCCTACTTATATTTCTCCTGATTGACTTACAGGAAAAATACAGCAGAAATGCATCTTTATATCAGTTAGTCATCTGCATGCTCTGTCTTTGTAAGTTTTTTCATTAATGCATGAATACTGTCCGCAGCTAGGTTGAAATCCATTCTAAACTGACTTCTGATAACAAATAGTTCTCCTACTTTCTTTTATACTCTCTACATAGTTCTTTCATATTGACAAAGTCTTTATGATTGATTTTGACAAATGATTAAATCAAGAACATTCATAGAGGGTAGCCTTGTGATAAAATCAATAGATTTACTCAGCAGGACTTCAGATTTTTAATCAGGAAGCAGGTCCTCTATAGACTTGTAAACAAGTGAAAAATCAGTACATCAGTCTTGCATACAAACTGGGAATCAGTTCTAAAATGTAATCACTTGTCTTGTAGAGCCGTGTATTGTTTTGGAAGAAGTAAGTCTGGGAATCCATCTAAATACTACTAGTGACCATAAAAGTCAAGGCTCAGGACCAGCCTTTCACACATCAAAGAGGCAATAGATGACTAATGTTCAAACACTCCAGTAAATGACTGAATGACTTGTTCTTCTGTGGTAAAGCTGGGATAAACTCCACAATACTTTTCATATAGGAAAAAAATCTTTCTCATCCAAGATGTCAGCTAAGCCACACTGAACAATTTAATTTTTCACCCACAGCAAGCTGTATTTGGTAAGTATTATAAAAGACATATGTTCCACACAGTCATTTCCTCTGGTTCAATCTTCTGTTACCTTTTAGTCCAGAATGGTAACAAGTTATTTACATCAACTAGGAGAAATATACCTGTTATCTATATACAGTATACCTATTACCTAGGCGGGGCTGGCCTCTCCTGAGTTAGTCTTACTTGCCATTTATATCATGTTCCAGTTTTGTTTCACAAATAACATCTTTTATCAAATTGACAAGTCCTTTTCTTTAACTTGCTTCCATAATAAATATCTCACCTCTGAAATCTGTTTTCATTAGCAAAGATACAGGCAAGGCAGATAGAGGCTTCTAGGTGGGCAGAAGACACTTTCATTTTCTGTAGCTATTGTTGAATGTTTTTATTTGTGTTTTTACATCACTTCAGCATAATGCATCTTATTATGACTGACAGGTCTGTAATGGGATTTTTTGCTATTGTCATCAGGTTTCAGAAAAAAGAGACAAGTTTTACCAGTTTTGACCTGTAAGCATTTGTCAACATTGGGCTTACAAATTATTGTATATCTTTCAGCTGCTGGTTTGTTGCCAGACATAAGCAACAACCCTGTAACTGATCAATTTGGATTGTCCACTTTTCTGAAATTATTTTCTCTGTTTAGATCTTTAGTGAAATTAGGGTGGAAGCAAGGACAGGTAGCCTTGCAGGAATACTGAGAAATTGTCTGAGCAGCCAGGGATCAGGTCAGGAAAGCTAAAGTCCAGACACATTTAAATCTGGCCAGGGACATCAGAGGCAACAAGAAAGCCTTTGATAGGTATATTGGGGACAAAAGGAAGACAAGGGAAAATGTGGGCCCACTCAGGAAGGAAACAGGAGACCCGGTCACTCAGGACATGGAGAAGGTTGAGGTAATCAACAACTTTTTTGCCTCAGTCTTCACTGGTAAAGGCTCTAACCACACTGCCCAAGTCTCAGAAGGTAAAGGCAGGGACTGGGAGAATGAGGTACTGCCCACTGTAGGAGAAGACCAGGTCTGAGACCAGCTGAGGAACCTGAAGGTGCACAAGTCAATGGGACCTGATGAGATTCATATGCGGGTCCTGAGAGAACTGGCAGATGAAGTTGCCAAGGCACTTTCCATCATATTTGAGAAGTCATGGCAGTCTGGTGAAGTTCTCACTGACTGGAAAAGGAGGAACATAACCCCCATTTTATAAAGGGAAAAAAAGCAGACTCGCAGAACTACAGGCCAGTCAGTCTCACCTCTGCGTCTGGCAAGATCATGGAGCAGATCCTCCTGGAAATTCTGCTAAGGCACATGGAAAATACGGAGATTATTGGTGGCAGCCAACATGTCTTCACTAAAGCCAAATCATGCCTGACAAATTTGGTGGCCTTCTGTGACGGTGTTACAGCGTTGGTGGATAAGCAGAGAGCAACAGACATCATCTACCTGGACTTGTGCAAGGCATTTGACACTGTCTCACATGACATCCTGGTCTCTAGATTGGAGAGACATGGATTTGACAGATGGACCATTCGGTGGATAAGAAACTGCCTGGACGGTTGCACTCATAGAGTTGCAGTCACAGGCTTTATGTCCAAGTGGTGAGCAGTGATGAGTGGTCTTCCTCAGGGATCGGTATTGGCACTGGTGCTGTTTACTATCTTTGTCGGCAACACGGATATTGGGACTCAGTGCACCCTCAGCAAGTTTGCCGACGACACCAAGCTGAGTGGAGTGGTTGGCACGCTGGATGGAAGGGATGCCATCCGGAGGGACCTGGATAGGCTTGAGAGGTGGGCCTATGCAAACCTCATGAAGTTCAACAAGGCCAAATGCAAGGTCCTGTATGTAGGTCGGGGCAATCCCATGCACAGATACAGGCTGAGTGGAGAATGGATTGAGAGCAGCCCTGAGGAGAGGGACTTGGGGGTTGTTGGTTGATGAGAAGCTCAACATGAGCCAGCAATGTGCACTTGCAGCCCAAAAGGCCAACCGCATCCTGGGCTGCATCAAAAGAAGCGTGGCCAGCAGGTCGAGGGAGGTGATTCTGCCCCTCTACTCCACTCTTGTGAGACCCCACCTGGAATACTGTGTCCAGCTCTGGAGCCCCCAACATAAGAAAGACATCGACCTGTTGGAGCAAGGCTAGAGAAAGGCCACGAAGATCATCAGAGGGTTAGAGCACCTCTGCTATGAAGACAGGCTGAGAGAGTTGGGGTTGTTCAGCCTGGAGAAGAGAAGGCTCCAGAGAGACCTTAGAGCAGCCTTGCAGTATCTGAAAGGCACCTACAAGAAATCTGGAGAGGGACTTTTCACAACGGCATGTAGTGATAGGACAAGGGGTAATGGCTTCAAACTGGAAGATGGTAGATGTAGAATAGATATTAGGAAGAAATTTTTCACTCTGAGGGTGGTGAGGCACTGGAACAGGTTGCCCAGGGAAGCTGTGGAGGCCCCATCCCTGGAAGTGTTCAAGGCCAGGTTGGATGGGGCTTTGAGCAACCTGGTCTGGTGGGAGGTTTCCTTGCCCATGGCAAGGGGGGTTGGAACAAGATGATCTTTAAGGTCCCTTCCAATATAAACCATCCTATGAGTCTATGAATTTCCTGCTCATCTGGCTTGAGACCAGAGACGCAATTTCCACTTACACAAGGAGTATGGTGTAAGGCTTTTTTTTAACTACCTCCAGGCTTTGTTTACTTTTTGATTCCATGGAAATGATGTGTCTTCTAGCTTATCATGTCTTCAAACAGAAAACAATGTATTAAGTATTATATGAAGGTATTTTTAAATTTTCTATCAAATTAATAGAGCCAACAAAACAACGAAAAAAACAAAAACAAAACCGGTTTTTGTCAGAGCGAAATGATGATTATTAATCTTGGGTTTTGAAGATGAAAAAGACTCAGCTGTTTGTCTAAGCATTTTTGGTTGGAGTTTTCTATCAAAAACTCCTAGAAAAATATATTCTTTGCTTGTATAGACATTTGTCTATGTATCAGAAGGTTTTGGTTTCGGTCATGAAAAATGCTTTGGAAATTTGGGTTAGTTCAGATTAGAATTAATCTGGATATTACAATAATATTATTGTTCACTGTGTTGAAAAAAGTTGATGGATTTGGACCTGTTTCCAAGGAAAAGGCATTTGTATTAGAAGAAAATCCTTTTCTGAATAACATGTGGTTAATGTACTTTAATGATTTCAGCAGGTTAGCTAAGGACAGAAAGACAGAATCAGAGAAGAAATTACTTTCACCAGTGGAAGCATTCTCTCCCAAGGAAGTTGAAGCTACAATGGGAGAGAAGGGGAAATTCATAGAGCTGCCATTTATGATTAAACAGTTGTGTTGTTAAAGAGAGTACTTTGATTTCCGATCTATCATTTTTGTAATGTTCCTTGAAGCTAAATGTATTTTTAAAATCAAGTTAAAAAACCCAAGAGTTATGACTGGAGTATCTGAGTGCTTGATGATTGCCCCACACTGCTGCAAAAACAAACTCAGATGAGAAAAGCCCAGTTCCACATCTCCATTGTGTGTTCTGTCTGCCAGGTTGTGTTTCAATCAACATTGCCCTTTGCTTTAAGCAGTGTAGTTAAAAGTTAATTACCTGACAAATAGTAAGTGATATAGAATAGTAATACATCAAATGGGAAAGCACAATATCCAATTATTAGGAAGCTGTTAACCCCGTTAGATAATCATCAGCAGCAAATAAGCCAACAAGTGATCAATCAAGTGCTTCATCTAAAAATGCAAAGGTTTGGAGAGTACAGAAGAGCCAGTGCTTTATGCTGCTCCATTTCCAAATGTAAAAAAACAAACAAACAAACAACAAAAAAAAAACCCAACCAACCAAAAAAAAACAAACAAAAAATCCTCACACACAGTGGTTAATTTCAGACACTATCAAAATACTACTTTTTGCAGACCAGAGAGAAAAACATAGTTGACATACATTGCACTGAAGGATGCCATGGTAAATGTAGAAGCAGCAGTCTGTATTACCATATAATCAGAGCAGATGTGAAATCAGTTGGGAAAGAGCTGAGTATACAACGTATTTCCAAAAAGATTACAATATCAGAATTCTTGCATTTTTGTCAAAAATGACAAGAAAAGAAGACCAACTTATTTTCTTTTAAATAACTACCAGAGAAAGATAAAGCAGAGAACAGGCACACTTCATACTACCTTATTTAGTTTCTTCCATCCGAAGACAGACAGACAGTACTACCTAGTTAGCAGTTGCACAAATAAAGTGGCTAGTTGTTCATTAACACCTGCAAATTCCTGCGTGAGCCATGTGATACCACTCACAAATGCTTAAAATGTGCAATGCTTAACTACAGTAATGTCTATAACATGAGTTGTAAATATATATGAGCATGATACTATTGTGCACACTTTACAGAGCTATAACCCTTCTACTTGGTTTTGGATTAGATTTTGCCAGGTAGGGATACCGCAAAAGAAGAATGCACAAGCATTTGAGAAGCTTTGCATGTAAAAGAAACAATATTTCCTGGCATCAACTATTTGGTCAGTGTTTTATAAGTCAGGCTACTCTAGTGGTCTGAAAAGTGAATGACTACCCATCATCAAGATCCAATGTTGTATTATATTAGGCTGAGAAGCTGCCCAGACCCCGTTACAGAGCCAGTGCTAACTGGGGGGAAAGTACAACTGCAACCCGCCCTTCCTTTCTGCCCCTATAAATCTATGTGTCTCCATGTTCATTTTCAGGCACCAATGACTTCTGAAACAAAGCTAAGATTTTGCATACAGTTGATACTTGTACTTTTGTTTCAGGGGAAACCAAATCTTTTTAAAGAAACCTTGACCCACTTCAAAATTCACAAGGCAATTGCTTGGATGGGTATATTTACCTGAGAGGGTAAAGCTTTGGTAATACGTTCAATTTTTTAGGTGTACATTGTAATGTAAATGATTTGTATATCATAGAATCATAGAATATGCTTGTTCTTATAAAAATATGTTCATATAAATAGCTCTTCCTTACTTTTGCCAGTGACTAAATACATCATCCCCACAAAGATTTTATTTAGGCAATTTTATGTGCACAAGGCAGACTTCAATGTGGCTGACATGGATAGTGGAAGATTCCTGCAACTTAAAGAACACATCAGGTAACACAGGGCATGTATGACCATAGATTCAAAAGCTTTCCCTCATAGTTATTAGATTAGAAAAGTCACAGACTTTAAAATAAACCGGAACAGTAAGGTTGCCAATCTCCAGGGGAAAAAAAAAAAAAAAAAAAAAAAAAGCAAGCACCAGCACATGTGTCCTTCCAATTCCATCTCATTCCCAGTTCATTCCAGTTAAAATTGATTTCTGGAAAAACTTGCTAAACTGGTAGCTTCAGCTGGCTGTATTTAAAACCTCAAAGATGAATACAGATGCTATGAACTAGTTTAATAAATGAATATGGAAGATAAAACCTGAGTTCATGGTACATTTCTAGTATTTTGAAAGACACAGTTATACAAGCACCATGTGAGCTTATCTGGGGGAAGCCATGATTAACATTCAGTTTTAACACTGTTAAAAAACAAGTGTTTGTCTCCTGCATTTTTCCTACAACTCAAAATTTTTTACAGCTCATGTCACATTCAATTAAACATCAAAACCAAAATATCATACATAAACCAGTGCAAGAGGAAAGGGTTAAGATTTACAAGTGCAGGGTCTAAGACTGATGTCTCTTACACTAGTTTTCTAATACTGATTTTTTAAAAAAATTAAGAGATGAGAAACCATAACACATTTCTTTCATCTGATCATCTATTTATTCCTAGATCAATCACCCCAAAAATTATACTTTCAAAAATTATTCCAAACTTATTAATTTGATATTTCCAGAATTCATTGAAATTTTTATTTATTTAAAGTTGGAAGAAGGATTCAGACTTACAGAAACTTAAAAAACCCATGTAGGCAGAATGCTGTGTTCATATTTAATGAACCTATATGGAAAAAAACCTAGGAGAAATCTGCCCTTGATATGTGATTTACATGAAAAAAAGAGAAAGCCTAGATTCTGAACACCATGAGAGCTTTAAGAACAGTTTTTATAATTTGATTCTTCCTCTGCTTACGCGCAAACAATGTTGATCCCACAGTCTTTCCAAAAAGGTTCATCTAATAGGAAAACGCTGAAGTACCTCTGTTGCTTATTCTTTATAGTTTCTTCCTTTCTTGACAATTGTATGGTGCCTGTCATGGTATTTGAGTTTCTATACTGTTTGGTACAGCTGAGTGTTAACACTTTGAGGAAACCACATAGCATTAGAACATATACTTCTACTTAAAGAAATCGCCTGTTCTGCAAAACAGAATCAATGATGTAAACCTTTTACTCTGGAGTAAAGCCATTCTGACAGGTCACGCTGTGTTTTGAAATCACTTATTTCAAATACTTTGATATTGTATTATGTCATGTGGTGGTGCAAAGGGCCTAAAATATTTTGGTCAGGACGAATGGATTTTTTTTTTTTTTGAACAGAAAATTTTGAAATGTACAGATTTAGCTTTCACACATGATGAAGTATGACTCTGAAAGGGACATGTCTCCTGTGGAATGGAATTTCATCCCCTCACAGTTTTTATCCCATGAGTGCTGAATCCAAGGTATGTTATTTTAGCATGTGTTGTTCCTTCTGACTGGTTAATTTTTTAAAAGCTCAGAACTATACATTTTTCTATTGGTGTGTGACGGTGTGGTCCCCCCGAGGCGCTGACCTGACTTGTATCTCCCATAAACCTGCCCAAGCGATAACCACCCACGGTAGTCATAATTGGTGCGTCCAGTCATGATGGCAGCATCTGGGGCTCAAAGGTGGTTTTGGGGAGACAGATAACAACACAATAGCCAAGGGCTAACTTGAGCAATATTGGTACTGTAGTCAATATGCAAATATGACTCTAGATCAATCATCTTACCCCCACAAATAGTGAACGGCCCAAGAGCCCTTTGAGCTCTCCTGCATGGCAGCGGGCTGCATGCCAGGATCTCCCCCTGAGTAGGGATGCCTCTCAAGGTTACTTCTCGAGATTCAGAGATTCCTTGCTACAACAGATCCTTGGTAAGTGACTAATAGCATGCTTAGCTTTGAAATCTTAGCTAAGTAATATAAAGGATTGATTGTGCACATATAATCCTTTAGACATAAACTGTTGACCAAGTCTGGGACTAGAATTGGATCCAGCCGCACCTAGACTCCTCTCTGAGGAGTTTAGAAAGCAAGGGGGTCCTTTCTGAACCTCATGACTCAATGGGAGGGTCTACCTGATTGTTCTGTCTGACCCTGTCCTCTATGCAGTAAATAACTAAGTGTGCCTTGCCTTGAATCTTGTTTAAACGCTGTTGCATTTATTATCAAACTTTATTCAATCCTTGTGTTATATCAATAAATGTATCACTGCTTCCCTCTTATGAGTGAAGTGCATCACTCCGTTCGTGACATGGTGATATACTAAACTTAATTGCCTTGAAGAAATCATTGTTTACTTAGTTGCCTTGTATACATACAAGTTTTTCCTTTTTGGCCTTGTAGAGACAAAGTACATTAGAGACGATTGAGTTAATCTCCCTGTAGGTGGTAACTATTTGGCTTTGGTATTAATTGTGATTAATAACACATGGAGTGAGTTCGTATCAGATGGCAATTTGCTAACTACCCTGACAAACAAGAAGAAATTGAATGAACCAACTATTTCAATGCTGTCCCCATGGTTTGCAACATTTGGTTCCCATTTACTAGGCCATCAAGCTCAATTAGGATCCTTCATAACAACCTGTCAATCAATCTTTTAAAACCCCCGTATCTGTCAAAGCAGCCTCCTCAGTGTCTTTTCAGTCTCTTCCCTAAGATATGTGAGTTTCAAAACATTAGTGTTGATATTTACTGATGTTAATGTTTTCTTCTTCTTCATTGCCCACAATAATACTTGTTGGCTCCTTAATCCTGAAGCCCAGCTATGTTCTCTCTGGTATTTGGTGCACTTTGCCTCAGTTATCAGATTCAGCAGGAAAGGTGTGAGTAGAAGTGTTGCATGTAAAAAAAAAAAAAAAAAAAAAAAAAATTTTCTTTTT
>VFFE01009229.1:3078972-3151187 GCA_008921705.1 Burhinus oedicnemus
ACCAATACCTCTGCTTAATTTTATTCTTAGAGTGATTTTCATCACATGTCCAAGGTAAGCATAGATAGCTTATGCAAACCAGTATGGTTTTGATCTTATGTCTGCTCTCCTCCAAAGCTGGATGGTATTTTGTATTCAGGAATGCTGCACACTCCTCCAGAATCAACACAAGACTCCACATTCTCTCACAGCAGTTTACTTTCATCATTGCTCACTGGTAGTCCTTAATCTGAAATAAATTTGATCTGTTTGAAAGCACAGGTGGAAAGCACAGCAATCTTCCAATGTAGATTAGGATAAGACATAATAAAAGGGAGAAACACTGAACATTGAAGTACCCGTTAAGTTCACACTCTTTGCATCCTGACTGCAGGTGGCTTTCACTGGTATATCACATAAACCAATCTTCCTTCTTTTCTCAGTTAACATGCTTCTCTTTCTCCTACTTTACAGAGTCATTCAGGAAGACAGAGAAAGGAAAATTCTAACTGGTTTTATTCAAGGTATACAAAAAGGAGTCAGAAGACTTAGGAACTATTCTCAGTTTAAATCAATTGTCTTGAATATTTTTGGACAAGTCACTTATCCCATTTCTAGTATATGGAAGTCCTTATTTTTTTATATGTAACCTGAGACATCTTGAAGTGATTTTTTTTTTGGACCTTGCCTGAATTCTCTTATGACTACCAATGTTTTACATTTCTGAGAATCATGAAGGTCTGCAGAGTCCAAAAAAGTTCCCACTCACAAATGAACCATCACATAACCTCTGCATAGGTTTTCTTTAACAATTTTGTTTTGGATTTGCAGTTTTAAGAGTTATGAATAAATGAATAAACATCCATAAAACCTTTACGTGGGAGGTGTTCTATAAAAATTTAGTACTGTACAAATACATATCTGTTTTCTGCAGTGTCTAGTGAAAGGTATGATCATAAAGCATTAACATTCATCTAAGCTGCAGACAAACAATAAAGCACCCTAATTCTGCACACAAACATGGTAAGGCAGTACTGTGTGGAACAGTTCTGAAAAATTTTCTTAGTACTGAGTTATTTACCTTATATAGAAATTATTTACACTTTAATAAGATGGTAATTATTTTCGTGTAGAAGTTAGGTTGCTACATAACAATTACTTCATACAAATAATCTTACTTGCAAAAAGATACATCATTATTCCTGCCAACTCCTCTGTAGAACAAGATTAATAATTACTTTTTATCTAGTGATCCACAGAAATAGGAAAATTAATGATTTTATATTCTGATATTTACTTTGAGAAATTTTATGAAATTGCAATGCCATTGCAAAGATTACAGGGTATTTTTGCTCTGCAACAGAATCTGAAATCTGCTTTACCCAAGGACCACTCACTGTTTCTTTTTAATCTGGGATGGGAAAAATCAAAGCATCACAAAGAATATTTTGTTCTTTTTTTACAAAAGCATTTGACTCACATTCTTGATGTAATCTGACACTTTTGACTTGCTTTATGTTGCAATTATATCAGCACTTTTATCATAACAAATGCTTACCGATATATTGGAGACAGCTCTCCAAGTTTTAGGAAACCAGCCGCCAGCTGCAGCGTGCGTGGTTCTGATTGATAACCAGATCCCTACGTTCCCCTGAGCAGATGCAGGCAACAATAAACAGGTGGAGGAGGTGACCCCCAGAGAGAGGGAAATCAGGGACTTGTTTTGGTATCTGTGCTGGAAATCTGCTGTGAAATTCTTCTGGGACACTTAACAGAAAGGTTCTGTTTTGTCAGTTCCCAGAAGCTGTGTGTGCACATGTGTGTGCACATCCCCAGGACAGAACGGTAAACTGCAAGAAGGGAACTTGACTGACATTTCACCTGGGAAAGCCAACATGTGGCACTTATGCTATGATAGTTGTTGGCTATGATAGCAAGCTCTGAGAACTCTAGGATGTCACTTACAGGGCTGTCATTACTAGAATAATTGTAATTACTGGCACACACAACAAAGCTTTCAGAAAAGAAGCAGAAAAATCTAAGTGCTTCGCTGAAGACAAATCTACTAAAAGATGATGACAGGTCTTGGGCAGCTGTGGAGAAACTTGCTACAGATGAATATACCTACAATGCCTTTATCTGTTCAGGGTATTTTTGGTTGTTTGTTGTTATTTTAAAAAAACCAACACTTTTTATTTACATAAATTCTGCATTAACAGATGAAAGAGCAGTTAACAAGAGGATAAGATGTACTATTGCATTTTCACCTTCTCTGTTTTACAGACAGGGAACCTACAGCACAAGGGACTAAAAGTAAAATTCTCAAAGATACCTAACAGGAATGTCTACAGCATGAGCTGAGCATCAGTCAGAGACTCTGCGCTGGTGCCAAATGAGCTGGCTTGGGAACTAGTAACATAGGGCTCAAAAACACCCCGCTAGGAGACAGAGTTAATTAACATGGAGCTACACTGCTTCAAGGATACAGGGCAGTTTCTCTGTATGATCCCATGTTGTGGCTCATTTCATGTTGGCTGTCCCATAGGTAATTCAGGTGACCCTAGTACTGCATTGTGGTATGTGGACATATTTCAGGCTACATCTTTTGAGGCTAAGTTCATCAACAACAACAGAAAAAAATAAGTCAGGAATCTCTGTGCAAGAGGAAGTGAGGCTTTCAGTTCTCTAGGAAAATTTGTGACTTTGGTGATTTTTACAGTATCCCTTTAAATGTTATTTGAAATGCACTGAATTTTAGGCCTAAGTCCTTAAGGAACTTTAGACTACTTAACTTATCAAAAACTATTACCCAAATGAGAAAAGAAACCACATAATGTTATTACCTCACAAAATGGAATGGAAAATTGAAAAACCTCTTTAATATTCACAAATAATGATAGTTAGCAGTTCTCTGACCAAACCCCTACATGCAAACTTTTATACTTATGTACAGCTCCCTCAGTATACACTCACAGATTCAGACACATAATTAAGTAGCATTAGAATAACATCTATCCTAAGAATGTAATCACAGTGTGCACATTCTCTCTGTGATGCATCTTGTTGGAGGTTTTACTGTACTGCACCTGGCTTTGCCTACATACATCTAGATGTACCTACATTTGCAGCAACACTATTTTCCTTGGGGCTTCCAAATGTCCAAAAAAGGTGTTTGACAAGTCATGCGTGCAAAAAAGGAGGGAGCATATGTTCTCTTGTAAATAATTAATGGATTTTTTTCCTTCTGTTCTTCAGCTAATTTGGAGTTGTTTGGAGAATTTTTCCCCCTTTTCAAAATGTACAAATGCCTCGCAAATCATCTCAGATGTTACATTATCTGGAATCATGCCAAAGGATCACAAACTAAAGTTCATCTGCTTGCTGATTCAATAATCTTGGGATATAGCTAATAGGAAATAAAGTATTACACATAATAGTCTTTTGGCATCTTGACTTGCTCAGCGATATCAGCTAATGGGCTGAGATGTTAAATTCCATAGTGCGCAGAGTTTGTGATGTGGTAGATAAAGTTAGAAACAGCTAATTACTGCAGGACATCACATTGAGAGCTCACAGTCACTGATTTTTCATGGCAAGAGCTCAAGGGATCCCCTACATTGCTTCTTACACTTGCAGCTCAGCACATAAATCCATCAGTCCCTACCAAGCACTAAAAGCCAAGGAAAAAGCAAAATGTTTCAAAAAAGGTGCTAAGCCATTATTTTGTTTTGAACATTGCACACTTCATGACTTTGACTACTGAAAAGCTGCAGCTTACTAAAGACTTGATTTTGCCCATAAAGCTATTTTAACACCTCAGAGCAGTAGTTACCAGAGAAGCAAAATAAGAATGAGCAATTTCATCGCCAATACTTTAAAACCTTATTGTGAATTGTTCCTAGATACAAGAATGATGTATCTTAATGGAAAGACTTGAAGGAAGCTACCAAATAAAAAAATCTCTGAAGCTTATCACATGTTATGGAATGTGAATATTGAGGGATGACATGCAGCAGTGCAGCTCTGGCACTTGTGATTGCTTTCAGGACTGTTTGGACAATGCTACACGAGAGGCAAGATGCAAGTGGCTTTTCTGTTTGTTGTGGGTGCAGTAACAGTACTGGAAGTCTATACTTTATAGTTGTGGTTATTACCATTTAACACGTAAAAATACTCTGTTAAGCTCTGAAAAACAGGAAAACACCCTAAGAACTTACAGTTGAAATTCTAATTGCATATGAGAATGCATTCAAGGTATTTTACATGAATGCTTACATCAGCCCAACAGCTGGAACACCAGACTACTTTGGAAACACAGAGAAGTTTAGATTCCAAAGGATGTTTGAAGGCCATGTGGTCTCCAGTTAGCTCAGATAACAGAAAAACTAATATAGATTCCCTAGATATTTTTAAAACCAAACACAACCTGGTGCCCTTACCCCTTGTTTTTGTTGCCATCAGCAGCTTGTTAATCAAGTTAGGTGTTACAGCTCCTATAAGAACTACCTGTATGTTACAGCTATACAGACTGTTCTTCAGCTTATTCTGAAGTGCTGTACAGGGCAACTGTATGTGTTGCCAAATACCACGTTGAAGAAGCTCAACCTCAATGGAAAGTGTCATTTGTGAAGGAACAAATGCATGTTGTGGATTTGCATTCAAAACACTGAATAGTAGATCTGCAGGGGAAAAAATGCTGACTTGACTTAGTTTTGAAAATTTGGAACACTTCTTTTGGTGCACTGGGCTTTTAATACCTTAGAGGCACAACTCAAAGGTTTTAAAAATATCCAGGAATTTTTTGGTTTTAGGAGTGCTAATGTGGATCAAGCTTCTCATCCTAAATATTCCCCCAACAAATAAGTTAATGCAGAGGTTGTGGTAGCACAAAAGATTATTAACCAGTAGAAGTTAGCTTGTCTTTTAGTTACTAAATCCTTATTTTTTGTCTAGTAATATAGAAACTTTCTGTTCAGAGTAGAAATTTGCACAGATAAATTATAATATGGCACTCCTTTAGGAGTTTAACAGCTTATTTATGTGTACATATCATTTAGGAGTTTAGAAGCAGAAAGTGGTAAATATTGCCATTTTATCTCCTGCTAAAATCTCATCTGTACCAGGAAAACCAATCATCGATCCAGTAAATGGAATTCACAGAATCTCAAACATCCTGGCTTGTATCAGAAACAGCATGATGAGTAGGACTAGGGAAGTGATCGTACACCTGTATTCCGCACTGGTGAGGCCCCACCTCGAATACTGTGTTCAGTTTTGGGCCACTCACTACAAGAAAGACATTGAGGTGCTGGAGCTTGTCCAGAGAAGAGCAACGAAGCTGGTGAAGGGTCTAGAGAACAAGTCTAATGAGGAGTGGCTGAGGGAAATGGGGTCGTTTAGTCTGGAGAAAAGGAGGCTCAGGGGAGACTGTATCGCTCTCTACAAGTACCTGAAAGGAGGTTGTAGTGAGGTTGGTCTCTTCTCCGAAGTAACAAGCAACAGGACAAGAGGAAACAGCCTCAAGTTGCACCAGGGGAGGTTTCGATTGGATATTAGGAAAAATTTCTTCACTGAAAAGGTTATCAAACATTGGAACAGGCTGCCCAGGGAAGTGGTTGAGTCACCATCCCTGGAGGTATTTAAAAGACATGCAGATGTGGCACTTAGGAACATGGTTTAGTGGTGGACTAAGATCACTGGCTGGACCCAATGATCTTAAAGGTCTTTTCTAATCTAGATAAATCTATGATTCTATGGTTTGCTCGTTGTTTTTTTTTTTTTTTAAGAAAAACACGAGAGCAATGCAAATTTAAGAATAAAATTGTGAAGCACTAGAATCAGAAGAGAAATCCATTTACAGACCAGTTAAAGAAATGAAAAAGCATAGCGTATTTTAATTGGGAAGAACAGGAGTGAAGCTGACTTATTACCATCAGTAAACAAACCTGTAGAGTCCTCAAAGCTTAAAGGGTCATGTAAGGAAAAGCCTTCTCATCCCAGAAAAGAAAATTTCAGGCCATACAATTGAATTAAGAAATTAATGAGAAAACAAATAAGTTTTCAGGAATTCAAGAGAGATCCAATAAGAGGAAATGCTTAATTGAACAAAGGATGCCTCTGCGTCTCAGCTCCTTAAGTGGTTACTGTGTTGAGCTTACTGTGAGTTAGCACTATCTGTGCTGGCCCCAGGGTCTGTGAAGGCACTGCAAACTGAGAAGCAGAGCTGCACTTGGCATAGTGAAAAGACAGATCTTCAACACAGGGGGGAAAATAGTAAGAGATGTAACCCCCAAAGTATAAATATTAATAGCACAACAGCAGCTCTGAGTTTTTCTGCATACCCTGCAAGAATTTCACTACTAAGCTTGGATCTGAAGCGTAGCTGCTGACCAAGTCTTCATGAGACAGGAGCTGGAAAAATTTTGCATCCACTGGGAAAATAAGCAAGATCCATGCTGCTTGAATAGCACAGTCAGCATGGCATGAATGCCACCATGGTGCTGTCATTTTACTACAGCAGAAACAACAGAAGAAATATGGGTCATTATGGGTCACAATGGTAAATCTAAGCCCTGATCCCTCCAAAACACGTAATCTAACCCTGCATAATCTGTATATTTTGGTTTTACTTATTTGATTAAGGAGGAAAATAACATTTATTTGCTTAATACATAGGGCCACTGAGACTAAAGGGTAGACTTGAGATACTTTATTTTAACATATTTTGTCTTTTAAAGTAGTGTCCAAGGGAAGACTATTCCAGCTAATTAATCTTCCACTCCCTGAACTCTGGTGAAAATGGGCCTGCCTTGTCTCATTAGCTCTGCTCCAGCCCTCAGAGCCACCTCAGGGTGGTTATGACTGCTCCGCAATACTTCATGAGAAATGGTTCCATGCCCTCATGGGGCTCCAAATGATGGTGATAAAAGCCATGTTAGAACAGGCAGTCATACATTGAGATGCCTAAGGTAGCTGTCCCTGTTCTGACAAAAGGAGAGTGAAAAGGCAATAAACTAACAACTACCAAAGAGTTTTCTCTCTCTGATGTTCAGCAGCTTTAGGGCACATTAATTGTTGTCTTTAGATTTCCCCAGATGCTGGTTTGCCATTCCAGTTAACCTGCCTCGACTTTTAATGATAGTGTCATATGACAGAATGCAAACCCTAGTTATGCAGTTTTCAGCTTGCTCAAAACCTTGAGCGTGGGTATAAAAAGACAGGCTTTTTTGTCCCTCGATAGCTCCATTTATCTCCCTAGCAAGATGATTTAAATTACAGTCTGTTATACCATAAGCAGCACTGTTCCAGGGTTCAAAATACCTTTCCTGGAGCATCAATGAGAAAGGCTTGCTGAACCCATCCACCAGCTGGTGGCACTCAGAGTGATCCCTTTTTCAAATGTTAGAATCTGCACTGTTCTTCTCTGGACTGAATTTCATTGATTTTGTTCAGTTCCTGTCTCTAATCTTTGTATGTCCACATATTTTAATGATATGCCAAAAAGTTCCCAGCAGGATATGGAACTGTGCCTCCGTACAGAGCTTTCAACAAAATTTTGATCTGTAAAGAAACTCTAAGATAAATGTAGAAAGAGAAGACAGTAAAGATAAGATTTAGGTCTCTATAAGATAAACACACAATAAAGCTGTTTATATCTGATATTCACTAAGCATCTTATCAAGTCGATTAGTAGATGGCTTATATCCTTGCTAATCTTTTACTCTGAAATGACAGGATTCCTCAAAGCTAAATAATTTTTTAAAAATCTGACTTTTTCTCTCCTTGACATTTCTGGTCAAGGACTTCCTTTATAGAGAGATGCTCCAGCACTCCAGACCTATTCACTTATATTCACTCTGTGGAAGAGGGAGGAACAAAGAAGAGAGTTGTTTGTACTCATTGTTGTAACATTAAATTTTACTGTGCATATTAGGATTCTTTCAAGATGCCAATATCCTGGATCTGTGCAACAGGGAGGTCACAAACTGTTACATTGGCAGCGGTGCTCAAATCCTCTTCAGTGAGAACACAGAAAAGAACACAATTTCTTCAAGGTATGTATAAATCCTATTAGCATGGTCAGTTGGCCACACTGATGTTAAATCGGTGATTAAGCCTGACAAAACAGTGACAGTAACTGTTTTGTCAAGGCAGTCCTTTTAATGGAAGAAAGATGCTATATGCATGGCCTGAATTTTGTTAAAGTGGAATGGCATTTGTTAAGGACAACCCGACATAAGACCAGAAAATCCAAAATGACTCTGCTACATTTTTGTTGGCTTCTTGTAAAGCCAGTAGAAATGGTTGCTTACCCACATAAGTCAGTCATTGATGAAAACAAGAGGTTACAATGGAAAGAAATGTTTAAGTGCCTAGAATAGCTGCACATGTCACCATCCAGAGGAGCTAACTTTGCATATATGGAGCTAAGATAAGAACTTGCCAGCTATTTCACACCCAGCTGATGCATGTTCATTCCTGTGACCATGGCAGCCCTCGGGCTTCTCTGCTGTCTGGCACAGAGCAACACTGGAATTAGAGCTGTGAAACAGTGCTAAAAGCACCTATTTGCACATGTCTTGACTTACCATACTCCCAATTTCTGGCCCATTCTGTAGTGAAATGGCGTTAACTTCCAATGTAAGAAAAGTTCTCACGTGTTTTAAGTTCCAAAAGTAATATACTGAAGATGGCTGCAACTGAAAGGCATTTACAAAGCTGATCTTCTATCAGTTTGTGAACCATGCTGTGTTTAAACCACCCACACTTGCAAGCCTTTTTTTGTCCTGTTTGCATAGACATGACAGAATTTACAAAATCCATTTATACACCATTTGTCCTGCAATGTGGTCTTTACACCTTGTTTTGACTGACAGTTAAAAAAAAAAGTACATCATTGTGGAACAAAAGAGAAGGAAAATCTTTTTATTAAATGAATGAATAACATGACCTAGTTTCTAAGTGTATAAAAATGGGGAGATTAACATCCTCCTACCTTCCTGAGATGTTCTCAGGTTTTATAAATCGAGAATGTGCTATGGAAATGTCAAATATTATGTGGGATGCTGCAATCTAGATAAAGCCACCCTCTTAGTTATATATACCTGCAGGCTAACTCTTACATTTCTTTATCTGAAAATTTCTGAGATTTCAGTATCTGAAGCCAAAATCTGTCCACATATGACTTCTACAAAGCCAGTGAGCCCCTTCAGAACTTAATGAGCTATTGCTGAAGATTTTCTCTAGCAAATGCAAGGCTTTGTTACTTTAAAAAGTAGCACTTTTTTTAACCTCTGGAACTGACATATGTGAGGTAAAAACACAGTAAAGACAATACACTTCAGTTTTCCCAGAAAGTAAAATCACCAAGGTCAATTCCTCAATAGGAGCAAAAAGAATATATTTATATTAACAGAAAAGATAAGCTCTAAGCTTCTTATTTGACAAATTTTTACACTGGAGAGTAGTGCCATTGAAAATACCTTCATCATGACCTTGAAGAGTCAATGTTTGCATTATTTAGAGATGGTGAATGACTGTTCAGCTATGTACATCCAGAGGCTAATGCCTAGAAGTCATGGGTGCATACAAAATATCTATTTGAAAATCAAGCTCGTTTTAGCTACAGAAAATCTAGACAGACCAAATGCAATGATTAGTTTTTAAAACAATGCTTTTTATGGCTGAAGATCAACTTAGTTGTAACAGAAAGCAACTTGAGGAAAAAAGATTTACTCTGAGCCAATTACTGTTGCTATCATTAGATTTTCTGAAAAAATATAGCCAGGTTTGAGTAGTCTTCACATACCTATCAAACGAGGTCCTTTATTTACATGTGCTTTTTCCTTGAAAAATTTTAGGGCTCACTTGTGAGTCCTGGCTTGTTATTGAAATATAACAATAGAATCTGTGTAGTCACTAGTTTCCTTTCCAGGTAACTGATGAACTACATGAAGTCTCCTGAATTCGTCATAGACCAAAGGCCTTGGACAATCCATTTGACTATTGTGCATATTTTGGTTTCTTAATCTATTGATCAGCATAATAGCATTAATATGCCTCTGCAGTCTTCTGTTGACAAGATTCACACCTGCCTTGTAACTCCTGAATAAAAGAGCTTTTTTTTATGAAGAGAAGGCATCATCAATTTTCTAAAGAGCAGAGCTAAATTCTTCCAAGATCCACTTTTTTATTTTCTGTACCAGTACCCTCTTACAGAACTATTTTTAACTCTTCCCGGATTGATCTATAGTAATCTCCTTAGTACACCTTAATTCAGAGAACTTTCTGACTGTGTCCAAAGGGCTAAATCAAAACCAAAGGCTCGGCTGTGCCTTAGCATCATGAAAGTACAAACAAACCCCAAATCCTCCCTTTAGTCCTCAGCCTTTTTAGGCTATTTGCCTTTCCCTCCCCCTTAAACCTTCCAGACCTTGCAAAGGAAGGTCTGGAACTATTCCAGCCAGAAATATTGCTAGAAGAAAAGGAAGAAAGGAGAAAAAGCTTTGTTATCTCCCTCTTGGCCCAAAGAGTTTGATTATTTTTAAAGTATAAAAAATAAAAGCTCCCAAATCTGGATCCTGCTAGCAGCTCTAATGCTTCTTTCACCCAATACTGTATTGTTAGTTATCAGTCTTTAGTGTGACACTTCAACAGGTGAGTGTAACAGTTTTGCTCTATAGCATCCTTTCGAAGACTAAAAGGGTAATGGCACAGGCATTTTATGAAGACTTATTAGGCAACCTATAACAGATAACGGAAGTAGAACAATTAGCTACATTCATCAAGATCACCTGAACAAGGAACAGCATGTCAGATACATTTGTATCCACATCAAAAGAGAATATAAATCTCAATATGTAAGTTTAGAAAACTTGTTAGACTTTTGTGCTTTGACAGTGTTATATTTTCTTTTCATCCTACACGGTGATGAGTTGCTGGCGTGGAGTTATTTCTTTCAGTTTTGGAATCTAGCCAGTGTTTTTGCAGTCAGGTGTCTCCTGGCCTAGTGAGAGTAGAAAAGAGATTCACTACACTAATGCAGTGTTCTAGCCAGGGGGAAAAAATGCAAGTACACTGAAGAGAAACAGTTGCAATCAGAACCTGACAGAGCCGGGATCTGTTAAGAAAGTTTGTTATTCATTAATTATTCATTAATCTTGCAAGTTTCCAGATTTTCCTCCCTTTCTGAAACACAGTGTTTGGGAATAGAAAATCAGTATCAGCATTTCCAAGCTACAGCTCACCCTGTAACAATTAAAAACTTAATAACTTTTGCATCACACCCAATTAAAGGTACACTAATAAATGGAAATACACTTAATGGTAGTGGCATGGTTTTTTAAGGGCACCTGCACTTACTGATGAGACACTAAGGTAAGGAAGTTTTAGGCAAGCTATGTTGAAGTCCTTGCTCACCACAGACTTCCTGTAAGGCTGAGCAAATCACTCTGAAATTCAGTTGCCTGTCTGTAAAGTGAGGACATTGAAGGCTACTGAGAAATGAGAAATCCCAGCATTCTAGTTGTGGTCATGTCAGTAAGACACTCCTATGGTCACCCAGAATAAATTTTAGAATGATAGGCTTAAGTTATTTTTCTCAAATATGTCAGATTCATCACAATTCTTTAATGTCCTGGAACAAATAGCAAATTTACCTTTGAAGTAAACTTACCTATTAATAGGTCTGTAGTACTTACTGACATACTAATAATACAGCTATCTTGCCAAACCTGACTGACAGTTTCCGTGAAAAGCCTCTTAAACTCATGACATTTTCCATCATATTTGCCTCTGAAACAGCAATGTAGTAAGTATTAAAATTATGAAGATGAAATTGGCTATTCCAAAGTAGCTCATCACCTTAGTAACCTCACTGGGAAACCATTTTAATAAAGAAGATTATTTTTACAACTGAGTAGCTGGAAAGCAGCACCAGAGCATTGTTTCTAACAGTGTTTATTTTATAAGGCAGCAAGCTTATAGTAGGATGCTCAGCTATCCCGGTGATTTTAGTATGATTTGTACTCAAATATGTAAATATCTTAAAATTCCTTCTCAGTAGCTTTTTTAAGCAATATTGAATATCCAAAACTATCAATTCAAGTAGCAATTACTTGTCACTATGTCACTATCTTGCACAGGTCACATAGCAAGCCAGTATCAGAAATGAGAAAACAGTTCAAAGATCACTGATCTCGCCACAGCCTAGTGATACTCCACATAACTGAGTAAACATTACATGCTACACAAGTAAATGAAGGGCACAAATATCTTCCTTATCAAAAGGAAGAAATAGCTGCACAAGAAATATCAATCTGAAATAAACAAAGCACCATGGAGACATTAATGTGTGCCATTTACTTTAATTAGTAGGTGGCTATCTGCTGTTCTAACAGAAAAGACACTTCAACAAAATAGAATGAACCTGCATGACTCCCTTGGCAACTGTGGAGCATAGTAACTTTCTTATTAGAAAGGATATAAAGTTCAGCACAAAGAATGGAAAGACAAAAAGCATAAGAAATGCACCCTCAACAAAATGATCAGGTAAACTACAAGGTGGATACTGTATAGATATAATAATTTGAGAATACAGACGCTTTCCCTGCATTAACAGTTCCAGAAGAATCAAAGCTGGAAAGTGCTTGCTAATGTTACAGCAGGTGACATCCCTTTCATTAAATATTTTTAAGATGTTTTTTAATTTTTTAAACAGCAAAGAACCCTCTTAAAAGAAAAAGTGTTTTACTTGCGAAGAACTTCAGGTAATTGTACTGGGCATGTAATATAATACTCTAAGAATTCTTAATTTATTATCTTTATTCTCAGTATCTTTCCTTATGATTTTGTCATACTGGAAACATCATACTGCTTGGGAAAGTACAGCTACACATAGGTAATAAACAGCTCCAGTTCCAGAAGGCAGAGGGTAGCCACAGCTTACTGACTTCATTTCAGTATGGAACTTGCCTGCCAATGTAAGGCGTACCACTTTTAAGACTTTAGCCTTGCCTTTTCTGCCTCCAGCATCACATCATGACAAGTGCTTACTCACTTGCTTTTTGAACTTCACACTGTAAAAGTAGATGTATTACTTACACATTCTGTTTTTAGTCTTTGCTCTTCTCAGTTTCGAAGTCAAGTAAGAACTCCAGTGTTTCAATTTACATTTCTGTAGGGAATGTTAATATTCTTTTCCTTTTTTTCTTATTTGGATGTCTTTTAAACTGTAAACATTTACTACAATACGAATTACTTCTCATGTAGTAGAAGTAATTCCACAGTAGATTGTGTCTGTGCTTTGAGTAAAACAATGAAATTAGGACTGTTATCTCCCTACAGTGAGTAGTCCAAATGTTCCACTTTCAAAGAGATGGCTATAGTCATCTGTTTGACACAGGCTCTTGAACTTCATCCAGGATCTACAAAGGGGAGAGACGAGTGGAGAAGCTGAGGGAAGCAGTCCATGGAGTCACTAGGAAGCTGTTTATTGAGTTACATGATTTACTTACAGTACACATAGGTATCCCTTCAGTAGGATCAGAGAGCTCTGAGACAGCACCTGGGAAGACTCTGTCAGGATAAACTAAAAAAAAAAACTAAGAAAAAAGTTGGCTTTCAGGTTGACTCATGCAATTTTCCAAATCTTAAGCAAGACTGAAACACTGAATGGACCTAATGGAACTGAAAACAAACAGGTGCAATCGCATTTCTTCTTTTAGGACGAGGAGAAGTTCCTACCTAGTTCCAGAGGAAATAAGAGAATGTAATGATGCTTTAGTGGCAAAAGGCCCCAAAAAGTGTTATCACAGCAGGGATGGGGGGCAGGGGGGATCAATTGACTTAATCTGACTTTAATTAATTCTGTAATGAGCATATCATTTCACCCTCCTGCAGTACAGAACATATTAATTATGAGTACAAGAACAAAAACAATAAAATTAAAGCAAAATTAGAACTGTAATTTCCTTTTCTTCTAGTGCTAAATGGAGAAGGAAAAATAAGGCAGTAGCTCACAGCTTTCTAGCTGATGCCTGATTAAAAAGGAACCATATAAAAATCCTGACATAATTAGCTAAGCATACAGCACATTAATTTTTCTAATTTAAACCTTTCCTAGTTTCTTTATGGTTTTTTTGGACATAGATTTCATTGTCTCAAAAAATCTCACAATCCAGCCCTTGCTGAAAACGTCCGTCTTGCTTCAAGGCAAACAAAATAATGAGATGCAAAGGGCCTGTATACATACAGAGAAATTGAAGAGGAGATATTACAGGATGAAAATATTCTACAAGCGTTTCTTAGTTTGGTACAGTTTAAAAGGCCAGAGAATAGACTTGACTAATTGAATATTCTCATGAGTCTTCAGGTTCTAGAGAAAAGAGCCTTGAAGCATCTTATTCTTGTTGAATTTCTTAAGCCTGGATTGTTAACAAAGATCAAAAATAGGCACTTTTTCCGCACAACTTGTGTGACCAGTTACATCAGTCTCTTGTGTTAAGATAACATCTGTCCAGATGTCGTAGTATACTTCCTCCTTCACCCACTCATTTGTCTATTGTCAACAAGATACTTTTTTGCTCTGCTTATTCCCCTTTAGACATAAGTATGCCTAAGTTCCAGACAATGTAGTAAACGTGGATTCCATTGGACTACATCACTGATTCTGGTGTGCAGCTCTATGCATAATTTCCCACAGATGGTATTTCCTGTATAAATGCATTGTATTGTTACTTAACTAACAAATGTCACCTGAAATATGACCAAGGAAGCAGAAAGCCTTTCTTTCACAAAGTCATCTGTCATCTGTGACAAAGCTCTGGTCACCTAAGTAGCTACTCAAATCTCTAGAGTAACAACTAGGACAGAAATGAACTTTCCCAAACTAGTTTACCTATGGCAATGCTAACACCTGCCGCATCATTACTATTTTTTCCCCAGCATAATTCTCCTCTTTCACAACTCCCCACAAGTAGAGACCCTCTTCTAATTTTCAGTGAAACAGATTTATGATAAGCAGCACCACACTCCAGTTTCGCAAAAAAGAAGCAGAATACATAAACACTTGCCAATTTGTCCCAACTTTCAGTAGTGGATGACTGAATGACTTTTCCCACATCCCCATTAATCTCACATGTGTGATCCTGCAATCTACATGAAGATTTAGAAGCTGGTTTTGCTAGCAATAGTGCTGACAAATATGAAAAAACACTGAAATAAGCTAAATCAAAAGTTATATAAACACTCATCACAATTTTTGTTTCCTAAAAGTGACAAATCTCTTTGAAACTTCCACTTTGCCATTATGGAAAGGAGGGGAATACCCCTTTCTTCACAGTTATATGGCTTTGCTTTTGACTTACGGAAATTATGTTGTCAAGAATTACAGATAACTTGATAGCACTTTGCATCTTCTGTATCTGCAGAGTGGAAAAGGGCAAAAAATAGAAAGCATGTATGAAAGCAAAAGAAGCAGAACTAGCTAGCAAAAATCTGAAATCAGGAGGTAAGACACATAGATTAATGTACCTGCAAGACTCGTCTTGCTAGTGTGCAAAGATTTGATTCTCTTTGCTGGGTTGTGGTAAGGGAGGAGGTGAGAGCTATGCTTAGTTTTTTTGAACATTCACCGCACAATAGCAGACAGTCTTGTCACCTGCTATGGAATATATTGAATCCAAGCGACACAGCTGACAAAAAGAGTTATGTAGCTCCATGAGCTTGTGTACTTTATTGCTTACTTTAGCTCCCAGGAAAGAAAAAAAGGGATCTCAATGGGCTGTAAATCTTCACTGACACTCCTCATGACATTGTCTCCTTGTATTAGGGAAAGTGAAGGTGACATGTGGTACCGGCCTATCATGAGTATGCCCAGCATGAGGTGTTTCTGATGCTCAGTTGTCTGACACCTCTCACAGCAGCTAGCCAGAATCCAGGCATGGACTGAAGAGAATGGAATTGCTAGTACACCTTCTCAGAGACAAGCTTTACTTCTTGTTATCCACGTGGCTGTAGGAAGTCTAAGGTAAGGGTTTTAAATTCTTTGTAGATTTGTACTAAAACAAAGGGCTTGGGCTGAAAAAACATTAAAGTATAAACCTCGTTGTCCTTCTCTTTGGTAACGCAATCTGTAAAGGTCCCTGACAAAACCTTACAAACTAGCTCTATTCAATTTGTCTTGCAGTGGCCAATCTAACAGCTGCCAAGTCACAACACTGCCTCCTACCAATTGTCATGCTGTCAATGAGTATGTGTCAGAAGGTGTAAGTTAGGCTGATTTATCCACAATCAGAAAGGCATCCAGCTAATGGTGTGATGACTCTTGCGGCTGGATTGGGCAAGTTAGTAGGGATGCAAATACTGCTGGTTTTAAGCCTGCTGAGTCAGAATTAACAGACTGCATTTAGATGGTTTGGACCTTTTCTGCTCTCCTTTGGTATTTGTGGTCTCAACTGTCCTGACTTATAGTGAGTTACCTTAGAATGACTCAAACTGAGTAACTGTAGTATCACCCAAACTCCTTTTCACAGCTACCAAGGTCAGCATCTTCCTGTTATCTTGCAGGTCTGGGGGGAATAATACTTTCTCTTCCTCGCTTAAGAAAAGGCCTCAAGACATGTCTTCCTTCTTATGATGCACCGTTTTACTGGTAAGACCTAGAAAAGCAGGAAATTAAGAGGGCTAAAACTGTGGAGCCTTGCTGTGTCATGTGAGATGGGATTGATTTAAAACGACTGATTGGCCTCTTGCACATCCCTGTTAGCAATTTTGTTATTTCCACTTCAGGGCAGTTTGACTACTGTGTTACTAATGCCATTAGCTCTGCTGCTGGAGCATACTGTCATGCATGCCATAAATTTTCATACACGTGTGGCATTACAAGCATTATAATTTGACATCTGCTCAATTTAAAGCATATTTACAAGAGATTGTACAAGACAGGAGAGTTTATCCATCTTTCTCTCAGAGATTAGATTTGCTAGGCAAAGCCAAGAATAAATGTCCTATGCATAGGAAAAGGCTTTTACTTGTTTCAACAAGTCAACACAGAGTTGTTTCCTGAGAGCACTCTCTGCCTAAGCTATGGCTGTATAAGGCTGCTGAAAACAAACCAGCTAATCAGTATCTATGTGCAATGCAGAGTTCTCACCTAGAAGATACAGTACCAAAGTAAAAGCAGCTTTGTATTTCTACTTACCATAGCAGACTGCGATAATACCAAGACTTCCTAGCTCTGTTTAGTACTGTTCAAAGTAATTTGTAAAGTCATTCCCATTGTTCCTCTTTCTACAGTGTTGAAACTGCAGCACAGAAACGTCATCTTTAGTAGGATCACTGATACAAAAAAGAATAGATTATCTCCTTCGACCCAGTGACCTACCATAGCCATTCAGCATTACTTTTCCAGTACTCAGTGTACATTGGTTGACAAACCTCAGGCTTCAAAGTTCAAAGAATATCAGAATATGAGCATGGACATGGACAAGCCTTGTGGTTTCAGGAAAAAACGTGTTAATCCCCAAGAATAACAAACCTCCTTCTGCGATGCCTGGTACTTATACCTGCTAGCCACAAGTCTGTCCTAACTGTTTCTGAATGCTAGCAGAAAAGGACATCGAGAGTACTTTCATTATCACTATTTTGTATGAGTCATTCAAATAAGCTGTATTTCAGACATTTTAAATGGCATAGACTGAGTGTTAAAATGATCAGATGAAACAGATGTTAAAAAGAAACAAGCTGCAATTGTAATCGTTCATGTCATGCTTAGGTAGCGCCTATTAATGAAGTATACAACCTCCTCAAAGATGTTAATGAACTTTGCAATTTCATTACAAGATGAAGAAATACTATCATCCCTATTTTACAGACATGATTTCACACCAGGAAGATTAGATACTTACGTAGGTTTATCCGGGACATTTGAGGTAGACCAAGTAATGGCTCACCTAAAGACTCCGTGCTATGCTTAGAGAGGAATTATAGAAATACAAATCAGGGATCACAAAACAGGTTTCCACAGCACACTAACCTCCCATAACTGCCATCCATGTTGTACTCTTTGGATGTGGCCTTTCTTGTTTCCACTCCTTCCAGCTTTCTAAGTACATCCTCATAGAAATCAATGGCCTCAATGTATTTCTTGCACTAGAGTGGAAAAGGAGATCCTGAATGAGGCTAGCAATAGCATTCTGTACATATGGAGGTCTGGAGAGCTAGGACGTTGAAAATGAAAGGAAGATGCAGTAATGAAGGCAAGAGGGAGTAAAGGAAATGAGAGTGCTCACAGTGCAAACTCCAAACACAGGAAAAAATTTTTAAAAAGAGGTAAAGTAAGGTAAAAATGCAATACATATATCATTTTCTTAAACCAATTTGCTTGTCTCAGTAACTAACATTACCTGCTTGCCAACAATGATTGGTGGGTGTTTGCCAGTCCAGCTAAACTCGTGTTTTACCATTTCTCATTTCAGTGCTTTATATAACAAAGTTTTGACGTGATAATAAGGCTTAGGTGAGCAGCGCACAATATTCCTTCGTTCCCTTCACACTAGGTCAATTGAGTTCTCCTCCAGACGCAGTCAAATATACCACGTCACTATACCCCTCATTACAGCTTGGAACACTCCATCATTTTCAGGAAAATCCTTACCACGGAGTACACAGAGCTAAGTATGCTTTATGCTTGATCTGAGATTTGGGATATTACAGAACATATTCTAGGCATGCTTTCAACAGACTCACCCAGGCTCTGCTTTGTACAGTTAGTGCATGTATATTTTATGGATATATAGATATATAGTGGTGAATAATTCAAAGAGCAGGATACACTTACTACAAGGGAGATGTGATGTGCTCATTTGATATGCTTTGGTAAAATTATTTTCCATCACAAAATTTTCAGCAATGATGTTCATTTTAAGTATTCAATACTGTGCAGAGACATCAGCATGTATTTTCCTTTCAAAAATACTTAATTATATCAGTTTAAAATGATGATACTAAAGCCAAAATTGTTTAAATTAGGTTTAACATGGACTAGGAATTTTTTGCAAAAGTTAACCCATTATTCAGCATCCTGTATACGCTGTATACTCTATGCACTTTTAAGTGCAAGCCCAGTTATAAAACCTGATCCATAAAAATAATATTATGAAGCTCTATTTCCCCATTGATTCTGTGTACAGTTTGGCTGAATTTAGAAATCAGAAGATGTGCACAGACATGCACACATACACACACACATACAGCGACACTATAACAGTGCTGCAAATTCTATATAATTACTTTGTTCTTTCTTCTTCTATTATCCCTTCCTGCTTCAGCAAAGTAACCGCAAAATGAAACTCTACTTTGTTCATAACCCATGAAACAGGATGTGAAACAGCTGAGTCTCTAACCTGGAATTATGATTCAGTGTCTTTGATATCGATATTTGATACATTAATTGTTACCTCTATTCAGTAATCTGATGGTACTTTTAAGGGCAGCTAAAGACAGAGGGCTTGTAAGGTATGTGTACAGATGTGAATTCGTTCTGGTTGCATTTCTGGTTGGCTAATGTGAGCCAGCGCTGGTCCAGAAGCCATAAACAGCCATATTATCAGAACACTGGCCAGAATATGCATTTTCTCTGCTGTATTTCAGCAGGATACTTAAAGATTGTAAATAAGATATATTTGCTCAGACATGTTACTACATATGACTCCTGGATGAGAGTTAGGTTACACCTATCCACTTTGACTTCTGAGCAGAACAAACTAATGCAAGTGTACTTGTCGATGTAAATCTGCACGGTTTCATAGGGCCAAATTAAAAGAATCATTATATTCCATTAATCTAACTGTATAACACAGACAATAGAGTTTTAGTAAGTGTTTGCTACACCATTCACATATCTTTTGTTTGTGTGATGAGTCTTTCTAGGATGCTATACGGTTTTAGCCTAAAGAAAAAATGAGGACTATTTCCTGCATGGCTACTTCCCCAGTAAAACTTGAACACCATACCACATATGACTAAAAGCCTGAAGCCTTAGGTCCTTTATTCTAGGACTGGTTAGATTAAAAGCACTTCTATCAGAAATAGGTCTCATATAGGTACTTACATCCTGTGTTCAACTTGCCACTTACCCCTTAGCCTTCGTTTACTAGCAGGCTGTCATTATCAACAGGGACTGAAGATCAATGGTAACTACAAGCAACCAAGAGAAAAATCTCCTCCCCATGCCTAAGTGAAACAAAAGTTACAAGTGTTTTTGAGAGAAATTATACAAGACACTCCGTTTGATCAGATTGTCCACCATCACAGTAAAGAGTAGATCCATATTGCACCTGGTATTTACAGAATTCGACAAGCAACCTCAACTGTTCATCTGATCCCTGGCATCTACAAGTCTTCCACAGTGCCTTTTATGTCTTAACCTGTGCTGCCCAAGCACAAACCCTTCCTTTCTTCCTAGTTATTGCAAAGCCAGTAAAAGCGTGTAATCATACTTTCACTGTATGATCTTGTTCTGAAGTCATTAGAGGTATCAGCACACACAAAATCTTAGAATACAGTGCAGGTGAATGAAATAGCTACAGACTCACTACAGTCAGACCCCGCCCATCCCAGTACACTTATTAACCGCACCCTTGAAAATTACCAAGTACTTTGAAATAGCCTAGAAACTAAACATGAAAAGTATTATTGAAGGACATATCACTTTTCCTAAACACAGGAAGAAATTGCTCCAAATGTTACAGTTTCTATTGTTCTGTGATTTAAAAGACCACAGAGATAAAAACCTTAAAGTTTTCCACAAACAAAAAATTCCTATGGTTGGGAAGGTTCCTTGATATACAGGCTAGATCTTTATCCTAATCTCTGTTACTGCTAGCCAAACCTCATTAAACCACAACAGATAATTCTTCATCTACTTTGGTGTACAAAGTGTTTGTATATAGCTTACCTTTTAAGCAGTCCATTTTTAATAGTCTCTTTTTATCTTTCTTCCTCAATTCCATGCTACCATTCCACATTTTCTATACAACACTGACAGAAGACAACAGAAATTAAAAGTATTTCCACTGATGCAGTTGGCATGTGGGTCAGGTGCATGATCTTCCTCAGCAAATATAAAAGAACTACTCTTCACTGTCTCTATAATCCATTTTCCAGCCAAGACTTCCAAAATCATTGTTCTTTACTGAAGAAGTAGGAAAGGGTATCAAGAAAAGAAGTTCTTTATGGGATGCTTCTCCTTTGCCTCATAATTAATTCCACTGGTCTTCCATCCTTCACTGAAATTACTGTCCCAAACAAATGTTAAACCTTTATGCTTGGCTTAAAAAAAACCAAAAACAAAACAAAAAAAAACCAACCAAAAGAACCCTAACAAAAAGACCCAAACCAAAACACCCCAGTATCTAGCTTTGTTCTTCAAAAAGTGCAGACAACACATTTTTGCAAATTGACACTCACTGTCAAACACCATTCTCCTGAGGCAAGATCGCACCAATACAGCTAGATATATGTACCTAGGCTGCAAATGGAGTTTGTGTGTCCAGGCACTATATAAATAGAGAAAGTAATCGCTAAGTAGCAGAATGTCATATTAAACCTTGGAAATCATTACAGTTTATCCCTTCCCCTCCAGAAAAAATAAACCGTATTGTCTCTGAAAAGTTAAAATATCAAGCGTTGTTGGAACACATTTGTTTCTCTCGAGAGGAGTACTGTAAAACCAGCATAACCAAGCCATTCGGTAAAGGAAACAACAGGAGCCACCAAATGAAATCGGCTGCCTAAGGCCTCGCTTCCCGCTCCTGCTCCTCCTCGACCACTGCGCGTTGCCCTCCACAAGCCACTCGCCAGGCCCCGCGCAGCCCCGCGAGCGGAGGCGCCCCACGGCAGCCGGGGGGGGCCCGGCCCCCGGCCCCGCTCCCCGCCGGCGCCAGCCGCTCCCTCCCCAGCCGCTCAGGGCTTCCCCGGGAGCCGGCGCCCTCCCGCCGGCACCGCCGCTGCCCGAGGAGGCATCGCAGCGCCCCGGGCTGAGCGTGACGGGGCTGCAGGGCCCTTACAGGCCGTTAGTGCCCCCGGCGCCCAGACATCTCCTGTGGGTTGTTTCCACCCCAGCCGCCTCTCCTGCTCGGTGGGTATAGTTATACTCAGCCTCAGAACCGTGGACAAAAACAGCTCAATGACTTTCATTATTACATTCTACTTCAACAAGTTGCTGGCATTAATTAGCAAAACAAAAATATCACTACTCTGTTGTACACTAATAAACACTAAGGTGAAATTCCTTTCTTCATGCTGCTATTTCTTACAGTACTAGACATTTTCATTTCATTTCTCCCTCCAAGCATATATAATTCAGCCACTTCTGGTGGGAGAGGCTGGAAATCATCCAGAATTTTCCACAAGTAGAGAAAGACCAATTAGGTCAAAAGCAGTTGGAGAGGATCCCACTAGCTCTTGGCCAAAAAGAAAAAAAAAAAAAAGGTAAAAAAAAAGGTTCAAAACCCAGACCCTAATTTTCCTGCTATAACCTGCATAAGCTGTCACTTGCTTCAGTCTTTCATCATCATTCTGGCGGGCTGAGAACCTTAAATGTCTTCTTATCTCTACATTTAACATTACAGGTGAAGAAAATCAAGTGTATGAGGAAAAACTGACTACACAAAGTTAATTAATGTCTCTCCTTTGGTTGCTGTGCGTGTTTTAAGATATTTGTAGATGATGAAGTCTTCTATCATTAAAACTACCTGTGTGATTGAAAATTATGGCAGAAGGTTCTTCCTGTAACTTCTGTTGCTTGTGACTGTATGATACATTTCTTAAGGTTGCTAGTGCTACTGTGTAATAACAGAAAGATTCTTCTAGAACAAACACATAGGATATAGTCAGCTACTCTCTCAGTAAACCTGTGGGAGAACATATATCCATTATTTATGCCTCATAAAGCTGCACAGAATTTATTTTGTAGAAATGTGGTAATTACGTTTGGTAAATCCTTGTTGCGAGGTTGGTCCTTTCCCAATTTCACAATGCACGCACTCTGCAACAGTCTGCATCGCCGTATCATAAGCAACGTTAACAACTGGAAAACTGGTCAAAGACCTACGCTCCCTTTCCATGCCGTTAATGAGGCCTCTGTCTTGGGCTTGCATAATGTTGCTGGAAACATAGTTGTATATGTAGTAATTTCAAAAGCCTTAAAATTGTGCAGAAAAATTGGAAAGATTCCAGTCAGTTGGAATAGCAAATGTAGTGGGAGTGAACGATGCTACATCAGACCCTCACAATGTTATGCTGTGGGAACTGTGTAGTTAAATAAGGTACATTCAGTAAAAATTTTAGAAGTACCAGATGCAGAAGGACCAGAAGGTAGAAGTCACTCAACAGTATCACAGAATTAGGACATAGCTTGTTCTAAACTACCCCTCTAACAATTTTATTTCTAAAGTGACTCAGGCAACTCCACAGGAAATGAGAGGATGGAAGCTTTTTTCTAATCTGCGTGGTTTTGGCAGGCGGAAGGCTGCCGCTTTAAAATTCAAGAAAAATGTAGTGGGTTTTTTAATTATTTTAACAGAATGTTGAAAGGAAATAAGGCAGCCAAGCCGGAAAGAAGATTTTGATGCCCAACGAATGAAACAGCTGATGGAGAACACTGGGCATCAGAAAACCATTCTATAACTGAGGCTTCTATTCCTGTAAGAGAAAAATCAGGCATTGGATGTGAACACATCAACTGTCAAACAGAGGTAGGGAGTATCAGGTGATTTTTTTCCCAGGCTCCATCACCAAACTTACACATCTGTGCACAAGAGAGAAACTCTTGAGAGTATAGGCAAAAAAGGAAGCAGGAACAATTCGTTTTTAAAGACCTATTTACCACTGGCAACAAAAAAGCCACAAGTACAGGTATCTTGGCCATGGAAGAACTCACAGCTACAGAACATTTCTTTCTAATGAGAGGTAACAAAGAAGGTTAATTAAACCTCAGAGGCATTTTTTTGTCTTGTGCAATTTTTCTTTGAGTAGAAAACAAGCTTTGAGGATGCCCCAAGACACTTTTAGGTTTGCTATAGCCACAAATGCAAAGACAACAAATGAAGACACTACATTGATCTGCTCCTCCGTTTTATGAGAGAAGGCACCTTAATATTCACTGGGGACAAAGCACTGACAGAAAAGAAAAGAAAAAGAAAATAAAAAGCTGCCATTTCTATACTTAATGGAATAAGAGAGAATATTTTCAGGAAATGCAGGGTTTTATTTTAAATCATCAGCACAATCAGCCTGTCTTGCCTGTGGATACATGTATGCGCATGAATAACAGCTGCTTGCTAGCTTTCATGTGGGGAAAAATTCCTAGGGGTGTTCAGACAAATTGATGCAGAAGAGCTAAACCAGAAGCCAAGTAAGTTATGTGTAAATTATTTTTTAAATGCTCTAAATGCCTGGTTCTGCAATCAGCAGCAATACAACAGAAGTATTCGCTTTTATATTGTCAATTTCCATGCATTTGGGATGATCATCACACCTCACAGTTTAAAAGGCCTTCCAAGGAGCTCAGGTAAAGCAACTTTCACAATGTTCAAGTCTCGCGTCATAAGGCTTTTGTTGTTACAGAGACTTCCTTCTATATCCAAGAATCATATAACCAGTTAGAGGCACATACGCTTCTTTCCTGGGGGGTAGCAACTGTTAAACTGCACGTAACCTCACAATGTTTTCCCTCGGCAGATATCTTCTACAACTGATATAAAACATCGGCCCCATTT
Organism: Burhinus oedicnemus; assembly: GCA_008921705.1. Lineage (NCBI taxonomy): Eukaryota > Metazoa > Chordata > Aves > Charadriiformes > Burhinidae > Burhinus > Burhinus oedicnemus. The sequence goes on from VFFE01009229.1 coordinate 3,103,731, forward strand.
AGGCCAATACAGTGCTGTAGTGTTGTGGCCTTTTGTGGGCTGGGATTTCTGAATCACTCCAAGCACATGACAGTCTTTCCATTTACAGAGTTTCTGTGGGTGCTTCATGGCAAGGCAGTCTGGGATCATGCCTCAACCACTTCCCAAATTTTTGTTAGAAGGAGACCAAGAAATATGCCACTTACTCTCCTCTTTCATTGTGCCCTGGTTTCTATGAAAGGAATTCCAGGTCCAGAGACTGCACAGACAAGCGAGAGACAGAGGTCACGGACTGCAAAGCCTTGCACAGAATGCCCTTGCACACAAGATAATTGCAGCCCTTAGTAATTTTAACATGCCTTGAATGAGGTCCTTTCTTTGAGAATACCTTTGGACATGAATCTTGTGCTTTTTCCTTTAAGAGGTGTTTGAACATTTCTGAAAATGCTGATAAATAATATTGGTCTTGAAGTTAAGACAAATGACAGATTTTAAAAGGTCTCTCTCTTTGCAGTGCAAAAAGGAGTTTTATACAAAATATTTTTGATTTTCAAAGATGTCAAGCAAACCAAGAGCTGCCTTCAGAAAGAGCCATATGGATTCAGAATTTCAGGAAAGCAGGCTTTATATTATTTGAATGATAAGTCCTGAATTTTGAAGTGCTCTTCATGAATGTCTTTTGGGGTTTGGTATAATTATACACAGTTAGAAGAGAATCTGTGGGACAGTATTCTCCATTTGTGATTCACTTGTAACTTTTAAGCTATCTTGTTTGCTTTTGATACAGCCAAATGAATACAGTAATTATTTAATGTTGCTTTTGTTTCTGTTGCATTTTTTATTTATTCTTATTTATTTATTTTATGCAGGAAACAGTTTACCAACTTTTGGAAGTACAGAGATAGCCTGGGAGTTCTTTCAGCTGTGTACAGCCCCAGCATCAAAAGGATGGAATAAAGTTGCCAGGAGGCAACTACTCTTTATGGACCCTCTGGTCCTATAATGCTGTAATGATAAGAAATGTCATGGTGGCATATTGTGCTGAATAATAAACATTCCTTACCTACCCCCTTTAAAAGTGCAAGGAGCTGAGGCTGCTGGTTATCATTAGAAAGAAAATAGATACTTTGCTCTTTCTTCTTGAAAATGCACTGAAAACTGTTAATTATATCTGTGGTGGAGCAAAGAGTGGAAAGTTTTGAGAATATCTACATTATGCACATGAAATATAGTTTACCTATTTTAATTAAATGAGTTCTAAATATAACCCACTTTAATTCCAGAAACTAATTGAAACCGTAATTAGTTAACATTGCTGTGTGACATCATTAACTAAATTGTTCATGTAAAAATGCAAAAAGCCCTATAGGAAACTTGGTGTATTTCCTGGGATGCTTCTATGATGTTAATGATGAACACCACAATGGTGTTATGCATGCAAATAGGTATACCCACTGCAAAATATTTTGGCATTTTCAGGATGGTATTGCCTATATAAAATGTTACAACAATATAAGGTAGGGGGTAATAAAGCCCTTGGGTCATCTTGATAAAACTCTCGCTTCTTCTAGTATGTCTTTTTCTTCCACTTTAGCTTGCGTTACTTTGGGAGCACCCAAAGCCAAACTAAACTAAAGTACCTATACAAAGGATAAAACTAGGTCTGAATGACTTGCTGATACTACAGTGGAGTCACCATTCAGAGCACATAAAATATGAAATTACACTAAAGTTAATACTTGCTGATATCACACCAGTCATGCATCACACATGCAAGACTTGTAGCTGTAATCGAAGTCCTGTGCTATGGTCTTGTAAATCTTCAGTGATTTTGCTACTCCCTGCTTTTCTTCATTGGTCTGGATTGTGACTGCACATCTTTCCCTCACCTGTGTTTCTGTCCTGAGCTGTCATCTGCCTAACACCTCTAATTTAGCAGTGCTTCTCTCCCTGCCCAGAAAACAGCTGGTGGATTTGAAGAGGGTAATGGGTTGATGAAGAACCTAATCTGGAGGACAGAAAAGGAAGCATTCCAAAGATGCCTTGCACTGGGGTTGGATGGAGCTCCCCGCATGCAGTTCTCAGTCCAACAGGCAAAAACCAGTCAAGGCATTGTTTAGTTTCCTAGCTGCAATTATGCCAGTTTAACATCTCATAAATACAAACCCTGGCTTCAGTTGCTGCCAGTATCCATTTTTTTCTACTGTTTTTTTCTCATTTGCCTTTTTACATGTGTCCAAAGACAGCACCATACAGCAAGAATTTCTTATTAACATTACTCATACAAATTCACTTTTCTACCAACATGATATGAAAGCAACAGAACACAGACAAATAGAATTCAATAGGGTGTATATATACACCCACTCACATGTAAAACAAAGATGTTCATTGGTCTTTGTAATATGTTGGCTTTTTCTGCTCAGAGATTATACAAGCATTTGTACAAGCAGTACTGCCACAGTCAATGCAATCTTCTGCTTCTGTACATTGTCATATGCACAACTTGGAAATTAATGTTACTTCAGTTTAATTACACAAATGTATGTGGCAGTGAGCTCACGAGGAGAAAGCACATGAATATATGAATCCATTTGAAAATATGAATGAAAATTTGTGGGAAATTTATATGCATTATTGGCTCGGCTCTGTTCAGCATAGAAGTCATTCTTGAATACTTCTAATCACTGTTTTGTGAAGAGAATTATTTTTCTTACTGAAATAATACCCTGCTTGATATCGTGTCCTATTTTACACTTTCTTTTGCATTTATTTAGTTAATAGATATGAGGCAAACTAGAGAGAATTCTAAGAACAACTGGGATTTGGGGGAGACAGGAAAGGTGATTTTTCTGAAGAAAGTTTTTTACAAGAACAGGGCCAAATTCTGAGCCCTAGTGCTGCTTGATGTTAGGCATCCTAGTTAAACAGAGAGAACATTGTCTGAAGTGGTCAGCTGAAAGTATTTCTAAATGAAGTGGTATGAAGCCCTTCAGGTGGCTGTTATGCTGAATGTCTTCCTGGATATATTGGGATGTGGGAATGACACATCAGAAGCACCTGAGAGAAGGGAGTAGAACTTCAAAGTGTTCCCCCCCAAAAATGTTTCAATTCATGGGATGGAATTGAGCTAAGAGAACTTTAGGAATATTGTTGAGAAAATCATCATAACTGTGTGAGGAAGTGTAAAGAAGAGTCTTCTAGAGGAAGGATGGATGGTTTATCATTTTGGTGCCTAGCATAGATGAAAAAAACATTAGAATTCTCTTAAAGAGATGGGGAATAGAATAAAACTAAGAATAGAAATAAAAGCAGAGAAAACTAAGAACCTTGCACAGACAAAAAATAACCAAGAAACAAGTATTCCCAAGGGAAAACATCATTGCTTAGAAAGTTATGCTGTCTGGAAGCGAATGTAGGGTATTTGATTCCTGAGCGGACATGAGCAGATGACCTCAAAAGGTCCTTTCCAACCTAAACAATCTGTGATTCTGTGACTAATCCTTCTTTGTGGATATGCATTTCACTTTGGAGATTCAGTGGGACACACCACTGTACCACAGAGAATAAGTTATATCATGATCATTTAGTCACATGGAGAATTAAACACTGACATATATGTCCTAGTTTGAGGTAAAACAGGACCAATTTTGTTCAGTAACTTTACTTTTTAGCTAGGCCTCTTCTAACTGCTGAAATTAACAGCATGTTGTGCAGAAAACAGTTCGCTCTCAGAGTGATAAGACCCGTGTTTATGGTTGATGCCAAGGAATGGCATGCAGAGAGGCTCTTGCTTATCCTTATTGCTATAACAACCAAGGGCAGCCAACTTTGTTATTTGCTCTGTTGGGAAGTCGGAAGTGGAAAAGTGTAGAGGGGTCACACCTGCGGGGAGGAGCAGACAGGACAGGTGACCCAAAACTGACCAACAGGGTATTCTATCCCATCTGCCTCATGCTCAGTATAAAAGCTGAGGGATCAAAGGGTCAGCCCTCTTTCTTCAATGGCTGGCATCCGAGGAGGACTCTGTCTATTCGTCTGCCTTTGATCCCAATCCTGAATCCAGATCCGGAATCCAGTTCCCGTCCGTCACTAAGTCCAGTCTAGGACTTCCCCAGTGCCTGCTGGTGACATGATTTTCATCTTAGGAGCTCGATATGGTTTTGTATATATTTCATTATTTTCTTTCTATTATTTTGTTATCAATATTTCATTAAAGTAGTTTAGTTCCTTCTAAACTCTTAAGTCTCTCTTTTTTTCTCTCTCTCCTGCCTCCCTTCGAAGCAGGGCAGGAGAGAGAGCATCTGTTGTTCTGCCTGATTGGGCCAATCTGGCCCAAACCATGACACTATATCTCTATCTAACTGCTTGTGCATGAAAGAAGACTATAAATAGCCACCAATTAATTAAAATGGGAACTTAGGTGAATCTTAAACAATACTTAAATTTATTACAGAAGTTAAGGTCACAGTAGCTCATTTCATTTTCCCTCATTTCTAGGAATCAATATATGGATGAAGCATGGGAAGGTGCCAATTTAGGGTTATTGCCCATCTTTGTAAGTACTCAAACTATATTTTGGCATGACATTTGAGATGGTCTTTGTCAAAGCCCTGAGTACACCAACAGAGTCTAATTGCCCTGACTAGCCTGTCAACCTTCTTCTTCAGTCTTCCTGTGCAACTTCTCCCCTCTCCCATCACAGTCCTTGGGGTCTGCCCTGCTACAGTGCACCTTGAACCAGGCTTCTGTGAAAGCAGCTAAGCTGTGAGAAAAAAACTGAGAGAAGCCCCACCTTGACCCTCCATCTGTCCACTCTACACCCTTTGGCTCCAGAGCAGCACTTGAGCTCATGCCCTGGCCCCTAGTCCTTGCCTGAGCTACACTGTAGGTATGCCATGCCCAGCCATATACCTTGCCAGTCCTGGCCTTGCTTTGTTGACCTGACTCCCTGGCTTGACCCTGGACCCCCATGGGATGGTGCCCTTGTGAGAAAGGTCCCTGTGCTGCCTTGCTGTCAGCTCACCTTCCCTTGTGGGGCAGTGCCCTTGCTTCTCCCGTGGTAGTTTTGTGTTGAGAGCAGAAAAGGCAAAAGAAATCTAAGATGTAGACACCTGTGTGTTAAAAAGTTGTGTTTCTGTAACAGTTAAGTTTCTTTTCAGTCGTTATGGTTTGAGAAATCCACAAAAATTTGTTGTTGTTTAGACAATTATTCTATCACCCGATAACCCCTCCCCACCCAGGAAGGGAAATTGGGAAGAAAACAAGGAAATGCAGTGGTTGAAATATAAACAGATTTAATAGAAAAAGACTAGATAATTTAATAACACTAAAGAACCAATATTGATCCCGATACCAATATAAAATATACAAGGATTATACTCAGTCAACTGTATCAGTAGGAAGCTGTACACTCCCAGCGATGGACAGTAAATGTTGGACACTGTGAGTGCTGTGGCTTCAGGAGGAAGGGAAGGCCTCAGGGGTCCGGCACCGGGACAAGAAACTCTCTGGATCACCACCATCAAGGGAGAGAGAGCTTCGCAGCAAACTTTCTAATTTATATTGAATGTGACGTTCATGGTATGAAATAATCCTGTTGGCCAGCCTGGGTCAAGTGCCCAGGTCTCACTCCTCCTCATCCCTGCACTCGGCTAGCTCAAAAACATCAAGACCTTGAAACCTACACACCATACCTGGCTATAAAGTAAATATTTTCACAAATTCAGACAGTAGAGTCTTCTAAAAGTACAGTTTTCCCAAGAATTAGAAAATAAATTAGTCCTATGTCACTCAAACCAGGACAACAGTCAATGTCAATGTTGTCCAAAATCAGGTGCTTCAATTCCAAAATTTTTGGCCAACAATTTGAATAGAAGAGAGATTATTTTCTCCATTCTTTTTCTAGACTATAAGCTGTATTCTTCTAGCTAAACAGATGGTGTTTTATGTTTTCACAAGTTCTAGTGAGGGCCTAAAATAACTTGTTCATGGAAAGTAAGTACAGAACTTTAATGTCCATAGAATCACAAAGGAATTATATAAGTGGAATGTATGTCATCACAGCCATTAAAGAACTATGTAGAAGGTTCACAGATTCATCTACTTTTTCAGGAAACCTGAAGTCATTCCTTCTTAATTTGATTGACTATTTTAATTATGTATTACTCTGAGACATTTTATTGTTTTTGATGTAATTTAACTGCATGGTTGGGAGATAATTAGAAGGTTTTGTTGAACAGCACCATAAAAATTAAATACATTCTTATTAAACTGTTACCTCTAGTGCTATCTACTGAAAGCTTGATGGGATATTTTCATGAATCTCCCTGTAGGTTTCCAATTGACAATGAATCACAGTGCTGTTTCCTCAGTTGAAAGATGCCTGCAAACTTCCACTGTTTGGCAGTAGATATTATTGTCTGAATATACCACCAGCTTTAGAAAATAATAATACTTTGTTGTATCATATCTTTCATGCTATATATTAAGAACACCACTCATGGTGTTTGTCTCTCACCAATCAGTTCTCGAGTTTAATTATCATAAGGCTTTTTTTTAAACCATAAAATAAGTCAGAAACAGGATATAGGAATACTGTAGGCAGAATCAGGAACTGAGTTCAATGTTCATCATCCCTATATAGTTTAAAAGTGTTAAGAAAAAATCCCCCATCTTTATAGGTATATGATTTTTTCTGACACCTCTCTAAGTAGAAGTTTAATGCATGAAACACATAGTTTCTAATATTTCAGTATTTAGAAATACTTCCCAAGTACGAGGAACTCCTAATTTTATCTTCTGAGATACAGAAGGGGGGCTGTGTTTAAGAACAGTAAATAATTTTTCCTTTGAGATAGACTATCTTCCAGGAAAAAATTCTTCACATAATTTCTCTATGGGTGTTTCTTCCTGCCATCCTGTTAGCAAGGCAGTTTGCTTTCTCCCAAGGAAACAGGCATGAGATTGATCCACCAAACATCATAGTTCCTTACAGGTAGATCCTGTCAATACGTGTACAAGTCTTTTGCCTTTCCATGTTCTCTGTTTCCACAGCTGCTTATTTTTGCTGCTTTTGAAGCCTTTGGTCTGTTCTCTGTCTTTTTTCACATTGATTCTTCTTACAATGACTGCAAAAGTTGAGTGAAGTGCAGAACATTTGGTGGTCCATTTTATTTCAAATCAGCATATGAAAGAAAAGTTCTTCTGTAGTGTCTTGTCTACATATCATTCTATTGCAGACAACATAGCACTGCTACAATTTCTTGACACCTGTGGGCTAAATTAACTGTATTCATATGCTACTCATAAGTAAAGTTACACACTTGCTAAAGAGCAAAGTATATTTTGTGGTTTTAATTACCCACAATTAAGATAGCAAATGCGAATGTGCAGACGTTTGTGACAGTAGGAAAAGACAGATTAAGAAAATGATATATGAAATTGTCTGTTCTGTTTATGGACAGAGTTTTAATCAGATTGGTTCCATAGAGAAAGTACATCCTTATGTGCACATGCATACTATCTGCTTTCCTCCAGTCACCTGCCGAGGAAGAATGACATTTGTCCTCTGAAGCTCTCCTGGAGCAAAGGTAGAAGGCACTTGGACCTTATGTGCCTCCTAAATAGTACACAATACATCATGTGGATAAATAAATCCCAAACAGTATGACGTAACCCATTTGACTAATAAAAATAAAATCATCTAATGGCAAGGGAAATAGACCTACTAGAAATGAAGTTGATCCAGGTTTTCTGGATGTAACAATAACTAGATAACAAGGTCTCTCAAGCCTGGTAAGTCATAGCATAGCCTGGAATGCCTGTTACTGACCACAGGGTAACTGTATAATGATTCATTAAATTCTAATGTTTTCAGATCTAATAATTCCTCCTAATCTGTTGTCCTCTCCCCTCTGCTGTCTGTAAGGATCCTGTTTATGTCTCTTCTGGAAGAGTGAGTCTCTAGATATTAGCATATGAAAGTGCACTCTGATTGATTCTACCTGTTGCAGGGAAATGAAATTGCTTTATTAAGGAGATTTATGGATTTGGCTAAGTTTAGCTGCTTTGCTGCATATATCTGACACAGAGGTGATCACCCTCATCCTCCCCTTCCTTCCTTTGCTTTAATGCAAGATGGATGGAAATGATATAGAAAAGGATGTGATAATCCCTCAGATGAAAGGAAAAAGATTCCAGGGGACCACTGAAAAATGAAATTTGTACCTACAAAGATTCACTCTGCTACTTGTGCCTTGCAATAGTGCTAGAAGTCATTAAATGAGATTTAGTTTTTGTAGTAAGAAACCTTGTCATGCAGCAAATCATCAGTTATGCTCACTAGAATATACAGATATTTTCATATCTTTTATAGAAGCTGTATGGCCTCTGAATCCTCTGTACTTTTTAGTTTGAACCTTTCTGATACACATTAAGCAATCGTTATGCTTAACCTAAGCAGGGGTTTTTGTTTGTTTCTTTCCTTAGAGGACCAAAACACTGAAAATTATCTGTATGCAGGAAATCTGATCTCCATGTTGTCAGACTAAATCTGAATCTCAGTTCATTCTCAAATATTCATACGTGAATATTGTATAAGCAGTATTTAGCTCAGCTCTAGGACATCAGATTCAAAAAGTTTAAATAAAAGCAGGATTATTATAGATATAATTTTAGAAATAAAGAAACTGAAACAAACAGAGATATGATCACCTATCCAGGTGGTGAAAGTAGAACTCAGGTTTCCTGAGCAGGGCTAGTTGAATGGTTGTTTGCCCTGCCAGAAAATTCTATGTTCTAGGAAAGAAAGCTGCCTGTTTTGAAGGAATGGAAGGAATTGTAAGAATTTCCAGCTATGGAGAAATAAAATTCAAAACTAAATTGTAGAAATGTTGCACTAGAAACTTTGCTTAAACAAAAAAGAAGTGTAGGAACCCAAAGTCCAAGCCCTCCAATCTCAACTAAAGCTCCCAGTGCTCCCTAATTGCCAAGCTACTCCCCATACTTAATGGGGGAGAGGGGGGCAAAAGGAGCAAAAGCCCTGCAACAAGTCCTGAGATAGCAGTTGGGTTACAAATGAGCTAGAATATTTGAAAATCTCGAGGTCATCAGATCCAGAGTGATGCACATACCAGTTGCCCATCCCGAGATACAGCTCCAATCACAAAGGCAAAAAACCTGATAAAAACCTGATAACCTGCAGAGCCTCATCTCAGGCAGACCTCTAACCACATATGAAAAAGTCTTGATTAAAATTAAGAATTTTGATGCAGAAAAAGCATTAATCACTTGAGAGAAATTTACTGTATTGTAGATATCCCTAGACGTTAACCCAATAGGATTTCTTGACCTTCCATGTTTCTGTAGGAATTTCTGAAATGTCCTTGGTACCTAAACTGGTACATAAATGTCAGTCAAAGTTTGGTTCTGTTTATTTCAGTAACACTTGGGGATTGCTGAGAGTCAACTTCCATTCTTTGCAAAAAAAAGGTCCAATTTTTTACTCTTGTGTCAGCAATCAACTCTACATATTACCACAGAAGGTTCTCAGCGTGGTAATCTGTGGCACCAGGAGTGAGATGAAAAAGATTGTCAAAAACTATTTTGATTTTTACTACTGAAATAATGACCACATAGATCCTGCCCTCCATTTTTACCAAGGAGTTGTGCTATTTTCAGATATATTTGAGGTAGGCAGCCTAAAGTTTGAGACAACATGTTGCAAAATTGTCCTCAAACTACATGAAGTGAGGATGGTATCAGCTAAAGAGAAAGAGTCACATGATTTATAACTGGAGTTAAGCCTGTCCTGAAAATAAGCTAGAGAGTGGAGGACGGACGTAAATATGCTCAGGTCCTTTGTGATCTTTGACAGCCTAATGGCATATTTGCCTGCTCTACTGTTGATACTTAATTCAGCATCTTTTACAGCTTCTTGGGGTCCCTTTTCTATTGAATATATATAGAAAAAAACATACTGTCTAGTTATCAGTAACCAGATGCTGCAAATAATGTATCCTTGACAAGGCTTATAACATCTGATATCACCTGCAGCACTATGGTGGCCTCATGCCTATGTAAAACTCTGGAAAAGAACACCAGTTCCTGTCAGCTGTTGTTTTTATGACCTGTGCAGGACTACATAATTCAAAAGTGCTTCTTAGCATTTTTATGCTCTAAAGAACATTAGGGAAAGCTATTTACATTTACAACATGAAGCTTTTTAGATTAGTAGTAGTATTATTATTGGCTGCAGTCTCTAGCTGCAGCCGAAGAATGGCATAGAATGTGTACATCATGCCATTTAGATTTGATGAGTCCCTATAGTCTTTTAAAAAATATTCACCCATCAAGCAATGGGAAGCAAAGACCAGGAAGACAGATATTTGAAAAGTTACTGCGATGGAAGCGTAGAGTTATGCAACCAGACTCTGTGGAATAAAAACTTCTGTTCATGTCTTATGTTCATACCTTATTTAAAACTGTTATTTAATAAATTAAAAAAAAAAAAAAAAGAAAATTCAGTCTTTTGTCCTATTGGTAAAACCAGCCATATGTTTTTCTGAATTTGATACGGATCTCAAAATGACTTTCAGATAAAGATACTCTCTCAAATGGATCTTTAAGTGTCTTAATTCTTACCCCTTGGTATCATAAACATTACGTGAGATAGCTATAAGCTTTAGAAGTTCATTGTCTTGCATTTTGTGCTAAACTTTTTGATACATTTATCAGATCTCAATTTTATTTTATTGCTATCATTTTTTTTCCTGCTTTCATTGTAATTTCATTTTAGAAGGACTTTTTGCTTCTGTTTGTTAGTTTCCTATGTATTCTGAAAGAGAACTGTGCTCAAGCCTAGACCCAAAACCACAGAACTTCAGGAGGGTTCAAATCCACAAATAAACTTCGAGACTTATCTCTCTCTCTCTCCCCCCACCTACCTCCTTTCCTTCCTTCACCTAACACCACTTTGGGATCATACTAAGTACAGTAGAAAAATGGTCTGGGGTAGAGGGTAGCATTGACAACGCCTTGGCCATCTTAAAGAGTAGCACACTATGTAAGTCCGCTAAAATTGAAGGAGCACTGTATAGAGACAAATGGGTCCACAGAAACACAAGAGACCTCCAGGAGCAGAGACTTTCTTTGTGAAAATTACTTGAAATGGAGTACCAACACATGATTAAAATGGTCAGGCATGTTCAGAAATCATGGGATAGGCTTAAAAGTTAGAACTAAAACTTTTTTTGATGGCTTGTCTCTTGATTTCAAATGTTTAGAAGTCAACCATGCTATGCCATCCACCCATGACACTCAAACTATTCTTTAAAATCAAGGCAGTGAGTAAGCTCTATTTGCCTTTAGCAAATGCTATTTTCTTTTTAAATGACTAAATTCTCATATATTCAGTTGACTGAACTTTCCAGAGCTGAAACATTAGTATCATAAAAAACAACAAAGATTGTAATAAAATGGCAAAAGTTGAGAGTACAGAAATTATTTTGACTCAGAAGTCTCTGTCCTGATTTGGACTGGAAGATTATGGAGTTGGGAGAAAAGTCCTTGAATTTAATGTTTTTTCTTTTCCCTAGTGAGAGAAGCTCACTGAAAAAAAAAAATCCTGTCACTGATAGTTTTCCATATGGGAAATATAACAGTTCATACTTACTTTTCATTCATTACAAGAAATGCTACCTAATGTTGATATGCGGTAAATGACATACTCAAAAATATTTTTCTCTTCATCTGCATGTTTTTCAACATTAACAGTAATAGTGTAGTAGCATTTGATTCTTATTATTTTTTTGGGTTTGCTTTGTTTTGTTTTGTTTTGCTAACCAGAAGGCTTTCTATACTATGATGGTTAGGGAACTGATGCAGAATGCACATATCCAGATTCAAGTCCATTCTGCACCTGGCCCACAGTAACCTTAGATGAAAATCTTTGTACTGACTGTAAAGGAACAGGATCCTTGGCTTTCTGCTGTATATGCCAATGCCTTAGCTAGTAGATGACATACGTATCTACCTCTTTTTGACAATATAAAACTAAGACTTTGGTTCTGAATAGATATGTTAGCATAATCCTGCTTTTTGCAAACATTGTCAAAAGCTTTCTTTTCAGTTCTACTGTAGAACAAAGAAAATAAAAATTGAAGACACTGTCACAAAATGGAGTTGTCAGCTTTGGTTAGCAGATGCATATTTCATCTCCTTGTGCCCTTCATTAGTAGTTCTTTGTAGGAGAAGATAATGAACCATTATGGCACTTTGGAAAGTGTGTAAGTGTTATCTTCTATGGGAATAAAAAGAGTTTCTGAGACCAGTTCAAAATGAACACACTATTCAAATGAAAAAGTAGTGGGGACATAATGACTGTAAGCCTGGAACAAATTTATCATTATGAAAAATGCATCCACTTTTCCCAATAATTCTCTTTCATTAAGGCAATCTTTGGCATAATGCTGTTTTACCTTAGCAAATCTACCTAGGTTTCCCACCTTCACAAATCTTGTTCCCCTGAGACAGCTCTGTAATGAGAGTGAAGTGTTTTTATTATTGCTTTTGTTAATCATGCTTTCTGCATCCTGCAAAGTGCTTCTTATTCTAAACTGTGCCAGAATTACTGGGGAATTAATCAATACTTGTTACCAATCATAATCACAGCTGTTAATCACAGTTGTAATTACCAATTGATTAATTAGTGCAGCCCTGTTCAAAAGTCAGGAGTCATTAAATTTCCAGTACACGTAACTTTAAATTCAGCCCTATATCCACAAAGCTCTACAATTACATTTCAACCTACCATAATTTATTACGCATTGCTTTTTATTAATAACTTTTATTTATTATAGTATTTTCCAGTAACCCAAACTGGATTTCTAGTCTATATATAGTTTCTCATTGTATACCTACTCTAAATATAATAATTCATTACAATTCCTAATAATAAATAATGATAAGGTCAATGAAAACCCAAACTGTACATGTTTAGGGACCTCGCTTTGAATTATCCTTTCAGTGTGATAAATGCCTTTGCTAAAGAACAACATTTGGGTGTATTCCAGAGGCTGATACACTGAAATTATTTACTTTCTTCTGCTAGTGAACGCAATTTATATTAGGAAAACAGCATTTCATTCTATTAACTTAGGTACTGGCTTATTTTTACTGGACAGTGCACACCACCTAACTGCTAATTCATTGAACTTTTTTCTCTATAGTTCCAAGTATAAGAATCTGAATCCATTGCTTGATGTTTTAACAGAGTGGAAGGAGCTAAGTTACCAGTTACAAGATAAACATATTTTCTTTATGCCTTCTTATTACTTATAAGATTTATAGAACCTCCTGGTAAAATCACCAGTCTGCTTTCTCCTCTCACTACTCCATTAAAATAATTCATATTAAAATTTGAGGGTAAATCATAAGGCCTCGTTCCATCTGCCTCCATGTTGACACGTGTTGCTACTATGCCTTACTTTTTTTCCTCCTTTTAAGCTGATTTTGTCTGTGTCACATTTCCTTTGCTAAGAGGAAGGGCATAATGACACAACTTCTGTCAGACAATCCTTTCCTTAGTCCATCTTTCTCCTGTGACTTGTGTAATTGGTCTATGCAAGCAGCAGATTACTATGGCACTTGCATGAGCTCAGTCACTGTGGGAAGCAAGGTTAAGACTTCACCGATCTCTCCACCAGCCCCCATCAGTCTGGATTTCCTTTTTGCAGACTCTAGAGGGCTCAAGTGGGACCTGTTATGTCCATATATAACTGTCGTGGTTTGGCCTCAGCCGGCAACAGAGAACCACGCAGCTGCCTGCTCAACCCCCGAGGGCGGTGGGGAAAATTGGAAGAAAAAGGCAAAACTCGTGGGTTGAGATAAAAGACAGTTTAACATAACAGCAAACGAAAGAGGAGAACAACAACAACAGTGACGGAGGGATGCACACACAGGGTTACTGTACCGACGCTCACCGACCGGACCGCGCAGCCCCAGCCCGCTCCCGAACCGCGCCTTCCTCCCCCTCCCGGCTAGCTCCCTTTTATGGACTGGGCATGGCGTCACGTGGTATGGAATACCTGTGTCCCGGGCCAGAGAATTAACCCTATTCCCGCCGGAACCAGGACAATAACCATACAGTCTCTCTATAGACTGGCACTTGCTTCTCATGGCACCACCTGAATTAGATTATGTTTCTTCAGTCTCTCACTGACTTAGTGTTTGACTTTGAATAAGACCTTTAAAGTCTAGTATTTTAAGTTCTTATTCAAGTGACTAGTCCTTTAATTTTGTGCAGCTACTCATATTAGAAATGATTTGATGTCAGCAAAACAAGAATCATCTGCACTTGAGTGCCTCAGAATAATTCTTGAAAACTATTTAAAACCTGTAACAGGCTGCTGCAGCCCTTTCTGAAATGGGATGGTCAGTAGGCCTCTGTGTTTGATTCTCTTAACTGGGAAACTTTGATCCCAGTCATTGCCAATCTCTAATTCGCATCTACCCACAATACCTCTTTAGCACAGAGGTTTTGTATGATTCCCTGTCAGGAAGACAAATGCTGCTGCCTTCTACAGTTGGTTCTGCTAACATAGGTGATCCCCCAAAAGCTTCTGTACTGCAAACATGCCTCTTCCTGGAGCAACATCCATGAGGAATATGGGTTGGGGTTAACACTTCAGAGACTTAAGAATGTCGGGGCCCTGGACACATCCCTCTTCTCTTCAGGGTTTGGCTGTGAGGGCTCAGGGCCAGCACAGAGTTTGGGCAGCTGGTGACCTGGAAAGAAAGAGCTAGAAGATGCCTCAGCCAAGGCTGACTCCCGTTCCCGTTCACTCCTCGCCTTGGCCTCTGCACAGCAGGGCCTCTGCTTGGCCTGTACCCCCCACTTGGGGGCCCTGAGCTCAAACCTGCCTTGTCACTGCAGACTGGCCGGGTGATCAGGGCTCCCAGCTGGCCCTGGATACCATCAGCAGTTGCTCTGCTCTTAGTGCTCTGGCAGGGAGGGAGGACACCCTGTGCTACCACGCTGCCACTCTCTGTTCAGCCCTCACCTTCTCACGGAGGCCCCTGCCCTTGTTGCTGCCTGACAGTGAAAGTGTTTTCATTTTCATTGGTTTCAAACACATGCTATTCTTCATTTGAGACAGTACAAACCCCAGGTGGCTATAAGAATACTAAACACAGTCTTGCTACTTCATTTATCTCATAACTTGAGTTTATCTGTGGATTTTGGAATACAACTTCATTTGGCAGGATGTGCTCACCTCACTGCTTTTCTGCCAATGACATCTCTCTGCTCTGCAGCCAGCTTTTGTTTCTCCTATTTCCCTCTCTCCTTTGTAATAACCAGCTCCTTTCTGTCATCAGATGCAATCAGTGATCTTTTACCTGATTACCATCTCCTGATGATGTTTAGACATAGGGAACTGATATACCACTGGTCATAATCATCTCTTTCTGAAAGAATGCAGTATTTGAATGTACCATCACCAGTTGCACATTTCATATTTTATTATCCCCAAGCAAAGCACAAGGATTTTTTCTATCAGTTCCTATGACTTTTCAGTGTCAGAAAAGAATATTGGTGAAAACTAGTCCAATGTTTAAAATAGTGTGCAGTGCCACCAACCCTGCCCAGTGATCAAATGAAAATAATAATCTTCACATACATGTATCTGCCTGCCCTATTCACCCTGAGAAATCGAAAAAGGCTCAGCTAATAGTTAAGTGCAAAATATTCTTATGGAATATATTGCTGTAACAAATTTTAAAATCTATTAAATAGAGCCAGAAAAAACTTATTTCACTTTTTATTTCATGTGCTATATATTTTTCCATATGCTCGATATTATTTCACTATCTAACAAACACCAATAGGAAATAAATTTACTTTATACATATTAGTAATACTTAAATATTTTAGCTAAAACAAAATACTTATGTATTTTAGGTTGATTTAAAGATATTTAACTGTAGCTAGACTATCTATATGCATCTGCTCATATCAAGATATACTGACTAACTGAGACATTGTACCACTATTTCAGAGCTAGGGATTTTTTTTTTGCTTCCAGATGCAGTTAAATTGTCACACAGCATGTTTTTCTCTTACCTTTCAACTGGATAAAGCATAGTAGTAAAAATAGAAAGTATTGAAAATGTAATGGCTGGATCACTTGGATTTCTTGATAGTGTTACACATTATATCCGTATTAAAAGCAAATATCCTTGGCACAGATAATGGTGTCTTAGAAAGAACACCCAAGGAATTAGGGGCTATTAGCCAGGTGCTGAACAGCTCTGCAATATCTCTGTGAGTTCTGACGCTGGGCTATTTCCGCTCTTCTCACTGGATCTCTGTTGCTGCCACTGATGTCCGTCCTAAGTGCTGTCATTACAGCTTGCAACTTGCTAAACCATGCAAATTTCAATGTTCCCGGGAACAGAATAATAAAGGTTATGCATTGTTAAACACGTCGCTGATTCAACTCCCATTTCCCTCAGTACAATTTTATCGTGGATGTCTATTCAGCCTCACAGGGACAAATAAAAGGGGGTGTTTTCAAGCAATACCTATCTAAAGGATGAGGTGTGATGGTCTCTTGGCAAGTGACTACTTCAATGGCACAGCAGTTTGATTTGCAACAGTTATAAAACAGCTATTTCTGACCCTAGAGCATAGCACAGTTAATTAAGGTAGTAAGCAGTCTGGAGCAACTAATTTCTATTGTGATGCTTTAGCTGGCATAACAAAGAAGAGATTTGTCTAATATTCTAAGACAGCTCCCCAAGACCCTACTTTATTTTCTAACCCAACAGCAAAAATCTTGCTTTGTTACAACAGAGACAAAATATGATCAAGGTTAGGTGCGTCTTACTTAATTTATATATACTTGTCCTTAAGGCCATATTTCAGTTCCAAAGAGTGTTAGCTGACAGGCGAAACATGTTGTGCAGAGTTTTTCAGAAAAAGAAAAAAATTTTTTTTGTTAGTTTTCACAAGAACTGCAAGTTATAGAATGATGGCCTTGTGACAAGGCTAGAGAAGACTTTCAAGGCTAACTGTGTGTTAAATGAAGCACCCTTTTACCTGCTGTTTACTTTACCTCTTGTCATCAGTAGGTAGAGGTACTAGTGACTTAAGACAGATTTTCATCATTCTCAGTTTGGCAACCCGTTTGAATTGTAAAATAAGAATGAAATATCATTGACAAGAATGCACAATTCATGTGTGCATGCTTTACAATGAATTATCAGAGAACATCTAATCCTGAAGGGCAGAGCAGAACAATAGATACCAGGTTCTAGCAAAATTTTCAGGAACTCACTTTCCCCAGCCCTGATTCTATTTCACGGTTCCTATAGTAGTTGTTACCCACAAGTCAAGAAAATTAACCTGAGCTGTAATAAGACATTATCAGGCTGAATCTGTGTGTGGTGTTTAATAGGACTTTATTTGTCTGGCAGTTTCCACTTTGCATCTTCAGCTAAGCTCCTGTTTTGTGTTGCATTTTGTCAAATTCTGCGTACATAACTGAAATATGCGAGCCTCTTTATTTAAAATGCTCAGTGTCACACTAACCTTGAGTTTGGATGGATCATTATCTATTGTCTATATCTTCAGTTGGTACCCATCTGACAGATGAGGAAAAAAAAAGAGTGTTCAGGACCGTGAAAGGAACATTTGTTTCTATCAGGTCACACCCGTAAGACTAGATAGCTGAAAATGTGAGATGGAAAAAATGAGTCAGTCTTATTTACTTTATTACTATTTAAATTCTCTTTTTGTCCTCTATATACTAGCTATCCCTCTCCCCTCTCTGTTTTGCCACAAGTCTAGAAGCACTGTTCTTCTGGACCTCACCTGCTTCTCATGGTACTATGTTGTGTATGATACTGGTTCTAAGAAGCAGAGTGACACTTGCTGCACATACATCATCAAGGGATTTCAAGGCACCATGCATTTTTTACCAGTGAATAAAACATCATAAACTTCGGTTTATGAACCAAGCCTCTCTATTGGTCTTGGCTGATGTCTGCCTGGTGGAGTAAGAGTTATGGGAGGGAAAAACAACCTTTCTCATTTTCCTGCTTAATAGCTATTCTGTTTCAGAGCAGTGGAATACCAATAAAAAGCTAAGCTATTTTACAACTGTCATTTACCAGACCATGGCGCTTAATGCTTTGGTAATGTGTATGACTCAGTTTTGACAGAGTTTATCAGCTTTATTTTATAAACAAGATAGACAATATCACATATTTAATACAAGAGAATAGAGGATCCAGGTTCCAAATTCTTGACTACAGTTAGTGGAACAAAAATGCCAACCTTACTAAACAAAAATTAGGG
This sequence comes from Burhinus oedicnemus, assembly GCA_008921705.1. Classification (NCBI taxonomy): domain Eukaryota; kingdom Metazoa; phylum Chordata; class Aves; order Charadriiformes; family Burhinidae; genus Burhinus; species Burhinus oedicnemus. The sequence goes on from VFFE01009229.1 coordinate 3,122,071, forward strand.
CACAAACTTTGTCTCCATTTGAGAACACACAGTCTAAGCAATGGATATCCAGATTTAACATAAGTCTAAGCAATTTCCTTTCACATCAATTCCAAATAATTAATAGGACCTGTGAAAATGAGGCAAAAGGTCACCTCTCTAGCAGCTGAGCTGTCAAAGTCACTAATTAATTTGATAAACATGGGCATTGATGAATTCCTGAGGCCGTCTTCAACCCATTAGGTATTCTTATGAACATTTAAAAATTCATACATTTTCAAATATTATATTTTTAGTATTGCCCATTACTACAAACAGGAGGATGAAAACAGAATGAGAAAGAAATGTTTTAGAACTAAAGTTTAATAAATTGATATCAGAGGGGATTTCTCATGTCAGATTTTTAAATCAGAGAGGCTGAGAAGATTTGCATGCAAGTATCTGCAATTTTAGAACATGTGGTTTGGCTGCCCTAAGGTGAGAAGAGGAAGTTTTTATTGTCTGTTCCAGTATTATAGAGTAAATGTGACAGTCCTATAAAAGTAAAAGATATATAGTGGTTAGACTTGGAATAAATGCTGGAATATGTAGTTGATATAATTATGCTCTGACAATTGCTGCAATATCTGTGCTTACAGAGCTCTGGGTCTGTGAGGATGTGCTTGGTATTCACACTATTGTAATTTATCTCGCAGGAATAAAAATCGTACTGCTTGATTCCTGGAAGGTGACTTCCAGTAGAACAATGATCTTTAGAAGCAGAATAATCAGACAAATGCAGTCAGTGTACTGTAAGCATAACTTCTTAGAGACTGATTAAAGAAATAGTCCAAACCACTCCCATAAAACCCCCTTGAGGATTAAATCATGACCAGGTAAGCAAACCGAGACATAATTCTGTTATCATTTTCCCTTAGTAGGGTCTGAAAATAAGTTCAGACGTCCTTAGGAGCCTTCCTAACATAGACTGTCTAAGGTATTGCGAGAAGGCTCAGTGGATGCACTTTTTCTCAATCTAATGGTAAAAACTGACTGTTTCCAAGCCACAGATATGGAAAACTCAGCATTATGTATGCCTTGGTATGCTGCCGTACTATCCTCCAGAAGGATTCCCTATCACATGGCTCTGTATAACTGCTTTCTGACAGAAGACACTTGAGCAGAGAGGACAGATATTCGGTATGGGTTTTAACTTACAGAAAGCAAAAAAAAATTACGGTGGAATGTCTATAACCATCTTCCCAAGCTAGTTCAAAAGTCTGTGTAATATGTGGGTACAAAAACTCCCTTTTTTCTTTCCTTCATGCCATGTGAAGGAATAAAGGTTGGAATTATTTCTACAAGGTGTGCTTCCTTCTCAGCAGCTTCTGCACTCCTCTCTGTGCACATGCTGTCATGAAGTATGACCAATTAATAATGCTTTTGGGAGAGGGGGAATGGACTTTTCCAACTTACTGAAATGGAGTCTTTTCCATAAAAAAAGTGCAAGTACAGCCCTCCTAAGAGAGAATCAGCTGGCACCTAAAGGCTTGTAATAGTTATCAAAGCAGACTGTTGCAGATGTGTAAGGGACATGGCATTATTAAATGAGACTGAAGAATCCAATGACCTATATGCTTCTATGCATGACTTTTAAATTTCTTAGAAATTTTCCTAGATATTCTGTGAAACTCCCTGTGGAAGAACTAAATACTGTGTCTGCCACAGAGATTCGACTTGCTGCAATAAAAAAGGAGGCAAAGTAGAATTCAGTAAGCAAGTATATTGCTAAACAGTTTTCTTTTAAAATCCCGAAGCACTGGAAAGCTAGTTTCTGCAGCAGATGCAATCAAAACTTATTAGTATCAAGTTAAATCTGAACTCTGTCAAGCAATATCAAACTTCTATGAGGACTCAATACCTCCTAGTGAAAATGAAGTATTGGCAATATATCTCTGTATCAATGGAGAAAATATCGTTCCAGTATTTATTTCCCACTAGTTGGGACAAGATTTTTCATACGCCTCTATGCAGCTGTACTGACAAGAGGAATATGACCTCACTATATTCATTTACCCAGTTTTGATCCAGGTAAGAAATTCCCTGTTGTCTCAGTTGTGCCTTCTGTAAGTGCTGGCCACTGGAACTGAGGAAGTCTGAGCAGGTGAATATGTTATACCTGACAAAATAAATTCGAGTAAGGTAAGAAATTGGAGTCTCATACTTCACTGTCTTCCTGCAGTACAGTTGACCTGCAGACAGTGGAGGAAACTAAAGGAACTGCAACCTTCCTTACCTGTATTTTCCAGAATTAGCTGGTATTACAAAGTAATTTGTGACCTTTGTGGTTCATAGCCTGTCTTGTGACAGGTCCATGAAATTTCCTGGGTAATGCTGAGTAATGCTATGTCTATAGGCCAGTACTGTAGAGTTCCTAAAAGAGCCTATGCTGTTCAGTTGAGCTGCATTTTGCTATTCTTTGGATATCCGGGGAAATGTATTAAGATGACAGTCTACTAATGTTGAACAATGACACCTGCAAGAAAGGAGTGACTTGATTTCACGTGATTTGATTTCAGCCATGGAACTTGAAATGATCCTTTTCTCATGGAAGATGAAAATAAAGACAGTAACAGAATTTATTGAAAAAGAAAAAAAAAAAAAGAAGGCAGTATATTACAAGATTTTATCAGGACATGGACACCAGAAAAGGAAAAAAAGCCATGTTTAATCTTCTTCGAAGTTGAAATATAAAATGATCCTACCTCTTTCTCTATATCCAGTTGACAAGCTATAGCTAAAATAGCTTGCAGAGCCTGTCCTCAGGAAACAAGTGTTAGCTGCAGCAGTATGGCAGCTCATGAAGTTCCACTCTTGTTTGAGATTTGCTGGTTGGTTTCAAAATCAGTAGTGATGATGACTATGGTGTGACTAACTCCCAAATCTGATTTTAAGGGAGCATGTGCCATATTGCTTCATCAGAGACTCATAAGAAACCTTCTTCCTCTGCATGCTGCCCAGCAAAGTGCTACAATCTGACCCACTAGAAAAGCCTGGCAGCTTGCTTAGCATGTGAACAGGTTTTCTGGAACTTTGCCGTTAAATGCTGCTCAGGTCATTTTCTGACAAATTGCCATTCTGTACAAAGAAAACAGCAATCCCTGATAACAAGCAGCAAACTATTAATGCTTCTTTTGTTATTTACTGTCACATCATTAATCACAATGAAAATTCCTTTGACATTGTTTGTGTTCAGTAACTAATATTTACTCCTATGGGAGAAACCATGGTGACACTTACTATTAATAACACAATGTGGATTTTTTAAAGTTCCCCCCAAAATGCATCTCTGACATAGTCTGCCTGTTTAAGGAGAGAGGAAGAGATGATAGTACAGAAAATCTTAAGGTGACTGCTAATTCAATTTTCAAAAGTAGCTTCTCATTCTTGCTTGTCCATCATAAAAAACCTGGAGCCAAATGAACAGAAGTGCTCAACACTCAGAAGTGCTAAACATTTTTCTCTACTAATGTCGTACTGATATCTCAGTTTGCTCACCTGTAGAACAGACACAATGAGCTGCCAGCTGTGCTGTGGTCAGTGGGTTTGATGAGCTATCTATCTGAATGATGGTGGGTTTGTTGTTCCACAGCACTGTTCACTGACATCTAGCCTACCTGAAAGAAATGACAACCCAATAAGGCTTAGCAAGTCACCTAGGGCATATTCTATGTCTTTACATAATTCTTTGTATCTGCATGCACATATACTTAGCAGTTACATCTGCTGCTGCTTAAAGAAGATGAAGGTACACAGCCCTTTTTATATACAGGGCTCCCTGCAATTCCATATTAGACAATGAAAAGGATATAACTGAATGATAAAGTAGCAGCAGTCATTGCTCAAATTCTTTGTAAGTCATTCATTCATCTTTATGTATAGGGCTGTCAGGTTTTTTCCCCTCACATATAAGGAAAGAAAAAACGAGACTTGGTGCTTGCTCTTCCAAAGAACTGTGCAAAGATTAACTAAAAACAGATGGAAAATAATGATAGAAGGAAAAGGCCACACAAAGTTAAGTTTTAATGCAGTTTTAAATATAGCTCATTCCTAAGAAAGTATAAGAGGATTAGAAAGAAATTTGCACTAAGGCCCTCAATATGTTATCATTTACTCTCCTACAATGTCAGTGTAAACGTATATGAGAAATACTATTGTTCTGATCTGGTGGCATTATGCTCTCACTTTGCATTGGTGTGAAGTAGCACAGAATTAAACAATACTGAATCCAGGTTATTAAAGACAACACTGACAGATATGGTAAGTGGAAACATTTTTTTTAAGAGAGAGAAAACTGAGCTGAGTATCTTTCTAGTGCCTAACACCCAGAAAACAGAATGAATCTGTATCAAGAAAGGTATTTTGTACCTTCTTTCCCTGTTGTTTTCCAAATATAACTCAAACTCAAACTCAAACTGTAGCAGAAGAGCTTGTAAGCAACTTTTTTTAAAAAAAAAAAAAGTTCAAAATTCATGAAAGAACCACTGGCAATTAAGCACCACAACTCAAGTGTCCCTCTCCATAGGCAGGTCAGAGAAGTATGCAGGCTGCCACAGTGGGCAGAGAGCCCTCTGTCAGGGTTTTTTATCTTTGTGAGAGAGCTTGGTACTGATGGAATCATTGTCATAATTCCATGTGTCCAATTTATCCAATAATTCTTTTTCTTTAGACAAAAGACAAGATGGAAACAGTCTGAAGCATCTGGAGCATCAGCTCATCAATAAAACTGTTTCAATTACATGACATAACTAATCTTCAGTTTCACAACTCTTGAATTTCGAAAATCTGGATCTAGCTTTAAGTCCAGTTGTATGCTGGATCATCTTTTGAAATAAAATGTCTGGAGACAGAAGCTTGGCTGTCAGAGTTGCTTTTTTGTTGTGTTTTGCAACACTCTGAAAAATTGCAGCTTCACTCAACTTCTCAGTCCCAAATAGACTCTCAGGGTACCCCCAGGGAAGCTGTTGAGTTTGTTAATATTGTAGCATTGACAAAGACAGATAAACCTCTTTCATTCATTTCTATTTTTGGCAACTAACTTAGATCTCCATCTTCCAACCCTATAAATCATACCTTCAAATAGAGTGGTGAATATTTTTTTTAAAAGTCACTGATTTCAAAGAATTTTATTTCTGAGAGTCAAATGAAACAGTGCAGAGGATGTCACAAAACCAAGAGGCCAGAATTGCTATTTTCAGAAATTTGGCTAAAGATGTACGTTCTCTGTTCACAAGAAATCTGACACTGTTTAATGCAATGTTTAAATAACGTGACCTAAATAGAACAGTAGAGCAGAAGAGTCAGCAAACTTACAGATGCACAATGCTCAGTTAAGCAAATGCCTGGAACACATCTTTTATTAAACAAGGAAAGGTAGAACCATTCTACCGTGTTCTGACTGTTCAGACGTGTGCTACAAGTGTTACAAGGCCCATTGCAAATTACTGTTTCCACATTCGTATCATCTCCTATTATCTCTGCTCAGTCACTGTGAGGCAGCCTAATCTATTCCTCACCATACAGACCATTTTATTCTAACTACTAAATAGCATTTCCCATTTGGATTCCGATATCCAGCAATAGGCTCATTCATTTAAAAACAGTTTCTGCATACCTTTACTAAAAAATGACATTTTGCAGCCAGGAAATTTAAACACTTTCCCATCCTGGAAGCTTAACCCGTTGCTCTGTGTGTGTATGTGCTTATGTATACGTATAATTGTTATTTAAGGCAATGTCATATGTGACGATCACCAAGTATTGCAGAGAATGTATGATTAGTTGTCATGATAATGATTTTAAGACTCTGTTTACTGCTGAATTACTAATAAAAATCCATTTATAAGCCCTAAGTTGCAAAGCATTTACACAGCTGCTTAACATCAAACAGTTATGTATTCAGTGGGACTGATCTAGAACTAACCTAGTTCTACATTAGTATTAAATATTGGCTAGTTTCTGGTGACTACCACGTTCTTCCCTCTTATGAGGCTATAAGAATAATGTGAGGACACCTGGAATATTGTCTGTCAAAAAAAAGTCCAACTATCATTTGTAGTAATGAAATGAATGAATATAGAGACTGTCTTGTTTCTTATTACCACACCTATTATGCACTGGGGCTTATTGAAAACTTCTTTTGAATTTGCAACTAGTTAATTTGTCCTTGTTCATACTTTCTCATTGACATCCAACTTTGCACCTCATTTTCAAACAAATCTACAGCCTATTTTGGTACTCCTAAATCAGCATATAACACACTACATGGATATACACCTGTAGACTTATGAATAAGCTAGTGAGGTGATCCATATATAAATGATGACTTCTTCAGGTCAGAACTGATATTTGTTATAAGTCGTGGCCAGTTTTCCATAACAATGATGATTTCATGGAAAGTGTAGGCCTCTGCAAGATAACATCTCCAGCAAAAATTTGCAAATGTATCACTTCTCTATGAGAAAAAGCAAACGATAATGTTTGTTTTGGGGTCAGTCTACCTTCAAACTCTTTATTGACCTAGGTAGTCACAGTGCTTCTGGGGAGTGTTTCTATTTCTGACCCCATGTCCATACCTCACTGAAGGAAGAGTTCCAGTTAGATTAACATGGCAACTCAGATAGCTTAATATTATTGGAAAAGGGGATATATCAACATTATCAATCCAAAATATGCACAAAACCTTTTGTTTCACAAGAAATTCTGGTATTTCAGTATTTTAGCTTGATTTTTGATGAAAACAAATGTGTAAATATCAAAAATTCCTATGTGAGAGAGAGGTAGCTTTTAATTTTATTTCTTAGCTGTCCTTAAAGACTTACACATGAACTGAATGGAACATTTGGAAATATGATTTAGGAATAAGTTTTGTGCTGGCCAGAAAATGAGTACCTACTTTAACGCTGGGCATGCTGAGCCTATAACTCATAGGTTATATGAGTTATAGGAGGTTATAGGAGGTCAACTAGGTCTAGCTCCACCTCCTCTTGAATGCCATTTTGCTTGAGGTGTCCTTCTGGCAGCAGACTTTAAGCTAGACAAATTATTCTGATGGTGACACCATACTCCTGGCTGCCTTTTCCATCCTTCTGAGCTGCATTGCTCCTGCACTACAGGCTTTCAAGTGCTCAGATAAGTCTCTGGGAAAAAATTGTGGCCAAGAATAGGCCACTTGTCACTACCAGAACTGTGAATCCATGAGCAGCTCCTTCTACCTGAGTGCTGAATTGCCTGTGGGTCAGAGAACAGCTGGAAGTGCAAACCATCCCTGTTGGAGGACGACACCAGTCATCCTTTTTCCTAGGGCAGTAACATGGCTATTTGTGCTTCAGCCTTAGGTACAGGATGTTCTTAAGCTTAATATTTTGGTCAAACCGAGTCCTCAAGAGATTTAACTCAAAAAATTTACTGCATGTATTGCAAGATGAGACTTTATGCAGCTAAAATGAGTAACAGAACACGGGAAAGTTAAGGCTTCATTAATGCAGCTGTATAGTATTTTTCAGCAAATAAATCTATTTCCAGGTAACTGAAGTCTAAAGGGAAGCTGTTTATGAGTTTCTAATTCTGTCCATTTGTACAAGAAATTAAAAGTCCAATCAATTGCATTACAAACACAGTGCTGGTAAAATGTGTGTGTCTTGCAGATGGCACCTTGCCATCAGATACATACCTGAATCCAGGAGTGCAAACATTTTCAAGCAAGAGTCAGCAGATGTTGTAGCAAAATGTCAACTAGTATCAGATATCACTTAGGGCTGGGGACATGGGAATACTTCTCTCATATTCCAGCAGTGGTTTTCCTGGCAAAAATCTTGAAAACAGGAAGTGATGAGATGTACCTTTTCACTTTTATGCATGCAGTCTTGCTTAGATGTTATTAAAGGTACGGTAAGTTCAACCTGAGAAGCTAAGTCATTAATTTTAAGCTGTTATTTGGTCTTCCCAGACAGATCTTACATATGCAGAACTGTTTAGTTTGAGAGATAGGTTGTTAATGACTGATATGGGCCTTCAATTACATTGGCCATAAACGATTTTGTAATAGTAACAGAGCAAAGAGAAGCTGTTTCTTGCTTTTATGATTAAAATTTCTTTCAAGACTTTAATAGCAGATCATCTCCTCAGGGGTGCATTGCCTTTATTTTGATTTATTTTTGATTAGTAGAGAGTGAAAGAACTGATGTACTCTCCCAAGAAGCAAGACTTTCTGAGCAAACATGCTACTTGTGTAGGGAATCTGATTTGCAGAAAGCAACGACCCACCTAAAACTCCTCCAGTTTGAAATTACTCTTAAAATACTTGTCATCAAAGAAAGTGAAGAATGCTTTGGTTTTAACTATATTTCAATATTTCATTAGTTTTCCAGCTTTACATGATTTTGTGTTAATGGTATCTCCCAGATACTCTACTTTCTCTAAAAGGACTTTTATTCTGACATTTTGGGCTTTGTTTGTAAACTCAAGCACAAAAGAGAAGCCGTGTTGACAAAATGTTAAAATAAACAATGATGACACTCAGATGACTATCTTTAGGGTATCAGACTCAGGCATACTGCATTGTCAGGCTTACTTTCTGAGGATTTAGCATGCAATCCAGATAAACACTGGCCTTGACTATTATTAACAAATGAAAGGCAGCATATTCTGGTAAAACATGGGACTGATTTATATAAAAAAATACCAATTTGCTGTTCCAAAAACAGGGAAAGGGAAGCCTGATGGGAGATAGATAATATTGTGCTTCAGTTTAGGAGTGAATTTCTGCTAAATTGACTGTGTGAAGGAAAAAAAAGAGCTACCTTCTTTTTTTTGCAAAATGATCTTCCTGTAAGAAAGATGAAATTATTTTTGAAAGCCACAAGGGGAGATAGCCACTTTTTGCAGTGCTACAGTGGTAAGTTCGTGAGAACACATGTTCATATGAGCACTGGATAGGGACACAGCTGGCTTGCTTTATTTCAGAGCAGTGCAATGTCACAAGATGTTAATGCAGCATCATGACAGGCATCTCATTTTTATTTGGCGTGTGCTGTAACATGAATCACACTATTCATGTTGGATTCCTCCGAGCTGAGCATGAGAGTTTCAGACACTGATTCATGTTCCTACCTGAAAGCATTGCAACTACAATTTCATGTCAGCTTGAGTCCCAAGAGGGATGGAGGTTCAGCAAAAGCACATAAGCTCCAGTCAAAACACTACAGAAAGAAATAGCAAAGAAAGAACAAACAACTGGAAAAAGGCAAGCGGCACTCATGCCTCCCAGGGCTTGCAAAGATAGTTTCAAGGACTTTTATGCTTCTCAAAACACTTGTGTTTCATTCAAGTGAAGAAAATCCAAGCAATCAGAGGAAAAGTTATCAGTATAAAAATCACTCCATGACACATTTTTTAAAAAATGTAAAAAAGAAAATGTTGCATTTCCTTTGGCAATGTTCAGAAATAGTTTGAAACAGCTGGTTCAAGTGGAAATGAATGATTTTGCCTGGGTCACAAAGTGACAGTAAATGTTTGTTGCATGCATACATAAAGGAAAGATCAGAGACATATTTTATAACATAGCAGAACAATTTATCTGTCTCATAGACTCATGAATATTTGAGTTGAGCATTTGTGACTGAGAAAGCAGTCTGAAATCTCAATTTCCTGTTATTTCCTCCACGATTACTTGTGGCGTTTTGATGCTTACCTCCACAAGGAAGTAAATCTGTGAAGAATTTTATCCTTATATGAAAAGTATATACATTTACTGGGCAGAAGAGATGAAGCAGAGTTCGGATTTCATCCTGAATTCTTTGAGGTAAGAACTTTTGATAAAGGAGACAGAGCTGTGAGACAAGATCTACAAATGTGGAGTGCTCTTGTATCTGAAGTGCCATTGGGTTGTTCTCATATACCATGAATATTTTAAACGGCTTACCTGTTGCCATAACAAAAGTGAATGGAAGAGAGACAGAGAGAGAGCAGGAAAGAAAGGCAGGAAGACAGGAAGGAAACAGATGTCATATATACTAATGGCAATGGAAAGTGATCTAACGTATGGGGTGCTTATCTGAATGAACTATGAGTGCTCTGAATTAAATAGTTTATTAATTCGCATGACAAATTGAGAGTTGCAGTCCTCACCACAGTGATTTATAATATATTCTGGATAAGAAATGAATTGTATCATATGCACAATACAACCCATGAAATTATAAATACAGCTGCATAAATACGGGATAGATGAGTGGGCTTTTTTCTCTATTGCTGGTAGCTTTTCTACATAGAGTAATCTGATTCTGAGTTAGAAGTTCATTTCGAAGATATGTGAGATGCTAGGTTTGTATTTTCTTAAATGAAAATGAGAAGAGGCGGACTACAGAAATACATAAACAAATGGTCTTATAGAGTTCATTTTCTTATAAGAGCTATTTATAAAATGTAAAAGGAAATAAGACTAGTCTGATGTTTTCTGTTATCACTGAATTTATGAGGATTAAGTTATTCCTTTAGTTGAACATAAGATCCTTCTGCATTTTAACCTCATCTTCTTACTTCTAATCTGTGTTTTGCAAAGTTCTAACATGGACATAATTGCCTGTCACTGCTGAGTAGAGTGACATACAGGAACAAAATATAAGTCCCAGAAGCTTTAGCAATTTCAGCTCTTCACTGTTCAGGCACTGTGAAGAGGTATCATTGATAAACTACACTAACATTCCTAATGCAGTAATCATTTTTAAACAAAACCTACAAACAGAAGCTTTGAAACTTACATTTGGGTACACTTCATCTCATTTACCTCTAGCCTTGTTAACAATAGGCTCCAATCTGTGTTAATTATCTTGGTTTCATCTATGGTCTATAGTAAGATAAGAACTACTCTCTTTTAGGTTATAGAGGGAGAGTGGATGACTAGATACCTCATAATAACTAAGTAAAAAAAATACTACCCTTAACCCCTTGACTCCCTTTCTCTTTATTACTGCAGCGTTCACACTTTTATTCACACTTTTACTGCAGTATTTCCTAGGATCAAGGGTTACTGCATACAGGACAGCCTTGTAAAGGTCCTTGCCCAAGACATCATGCAAGCCAAGTATCAGATAAATGACAGCAAATGGTATATGGAGTGAGCAAGGATCATTTTGGCAGGGAAAGTAACAGTACTGTGATTGCACAATTTAATAATTATTTGTTAGGCTTCAAAGTTAGCACCCCGCAGAGCCATTTGTATTTCTCTGGGCACTTACATGAAAAGAAAGACATTGCTGCAGCAGGCTATAACTGGCTTACAAAAATAAATTTTTCTTTTGCAGTCTGTGGCCTTGAGATTTCATTGTTGTAATCAAACAACCGAAAGCAACCCTGAGTATTAAATTCTACACCATAAGACAGCCCCTAAAATCAACCAGTTCATCAGACTGCCTTTCACCAGCTTATTTTGATGAACACAGATTTAAAAAAACATAAAAAAAAAGAAGGTGCTTTGATCTTTCAGAATGTAAGACAGTGGAGAAATCAAAGTGTACTCAACACAAATATTTACTGCAGCTGGGATTTGGCTAGAATTGGACAACTTTATGAGAGGTAACAGCACTGATATGACAGTAGTATGAGTTGCCAGATCTCGCGATTTAGGTCACAAATTAATACATTATAATTTATTTTCCCTTTGCTGAAACACTGAGTATTGTTCAGTGTCAGAGACTTAATAGCTGATGGGAAGACATCTTTATGGTAACCAAATTACATATACAATCTGAAATGCATAGCGTAGAACACTTTAGCAAAACCTGGAAACTTCTTCACAGGGGGTTGTCCAGACCTGCAGCTATTCATAGCACCATGTTAATTAGTAATGCTATGAGCATCTATGCCACAGATGAACATGGCTGCTGAAATCTTTGACTGCAGAAGTCCCCATATTTCTCCTATTGCAAATTATAATTTTCTTACCACATTCTCCAGAAGGCAAAGTCATGCACTGGTGTGTTTGACAAGCCATTAATAAGGTTCTTCAAAAATCTTGCAAAGCTATAAATATGAGTGTAGAGTTAGAAAGTGCTAACTCCAATGAGGAAACACTCAGAAGATCAGAAGACCATTTTTCTTCATGTTCACATGTTTTAATAAAGGATTCAAAAAAACAGATGAGTTTCTCTTTATTTCTCCTTTTTTGACTTACACATTTTGATCCTGTTTTGAAATTATGCTAAAATGTAGCAAGAATCAAGAAGGTTAAAATCATAATCTCTTTTTCTGTCCACAAAAACTGTGATTTTTGGTTCGAATCATACAATTGAAGTGCAGACATCTACCTTTTGGATCTTGATTATGAGTTCAGGCACTAATGTGCCCTGCTTGCAAAATTCTCTCCTAATTCTATTTTTTTTCTGGGCATACAACATGATAAAAAAGGTTGAAGAAGATACTCCACTTACTTATGTAAGTACTGTTGCACAAACCACATTTGGAAAATCAGGAACTCGTGAAAGGGAGATCAATCCCCTAGTTTGGAACTGGAGAGGAGCGGAAGTAACTCTCTAATAATTCTATTCTTTCCCATCATTAAAGGGATAGAGTAGCTTAATAAAGCGTGTAGCAGGATCCAAAAAAAATCTACTGAACAGAATAGAATTAACGCATTTTTTTCCAACTGGTCAGCAAATGGAAACATATTTTCTGAAGAAACTGAATACCCTCTAGTGTACCAGAGTTGATTAGGGAGCAGGAAGGGAAGTTAAAATCTAAATGAAGGCTACATGCCTCCAGTGGATCAACAATATAAAAAAAGCAATATGATTTGCTTTTGTGTAAATGACATTGAATAAATATAGTCTCTTAGTATAAAAAAATTTTGACAGTATAATGTAAAAATAATATAGTTGAAATGCCCGTTGCCATGAAATACATAATGGCTTCCAGTCTTCCTTCTACTGTTCCCACTGGTTGTTCTCTCTGGGTATTTAATAAACTCTGATATTTTATAAACTGGAGAACTACACTTCCTGGGGTTCTAGTTTAGTTTTATTCCACATGATTAATTTCAGAATGGATGTTCTGGTACAAGACCGAGCAATGTATTAAATAGAAGATTTGTACTACTTCCAAGCGAAATTTTCAGATGAGTTACTCCAAAATATTTCAAGTGGAGATTTGGAAATATATATTTCTAAATATTTTCTCTGTCTTCTTGTTCCTGCCCCACTTGGATACATTTGGATCGTACTTGAATTTTTCAGACTAGAAGGATTACAACTGTTTAATATTTGTATACATCATTGAAGTTTTCAGGGAAGTGCTAAACATATTCCTTTACAATGAGCTAAAATTTCATATGGCAGAGCTAAATGCATTTTAGCACAGAAACCCTGATTAAATCCTAATTTTAACATTGACCTTTGGTGAGTCTGAATGGGGTGACAATAGTTACCTATGTCACACAGTTGTTGTTTTCACCAGTAGAACACATTCTTCTAGGGATGGACTAGAAATGGAAAGAGATGAATTTTTCCTAAGTAAACCCTTCTTATTCTAGTGTGTATTCAGCCCATAGAAAGACAGTCAGTTCTCTCTGTCCTTTTTATCTTCATCAGGCTTCCCTTTCCATGTTTTTGGAACAGCAACTTTGTGTTTATGGATTTATAACAGCCCAGTAACTCAAGGAAGCACAGTAACTTCTTTTTAGTGGAAAGAGAACTTCAGCACAATCTAGTAATGGGCAAATCTGCACAGGCAATCTGCGAAAGAAAGAGGATCTGAACCCCACCTGAATATTCCAAACCACCAACTGGACCACTGTCAGTCCCTTTCACAATGCCCCTTTAATTGCAAAGCAAGATCTTCTAAAAAACTCATACTAGTAGGTGGTACCAGTCCTGAAGCAATGCATAAAAACTGCCAGAGGAAAATATTTTACATGGTATTTTTTGTATACTTATAATTGAATAACAGTTACTGATTAGCAAAGCAGACTCATATTTGGCACCATTCAATTTGAATACAGTAAGTTAGCTTTAGTTTACTTGTATTGACAGCAGTCAGGTTTTGCTAATAAAGCTTACTTGTTTTCACCCCATTCGAAATACATCTCAGAAACTTTACTCTGTTTTTCTTTTTACAAAGCTCCTAACAATGAAGGTATTTAGTGGAAACTAACAGCTTGGTCTCAAGAGAGCTGGTCAGTCTTCCTCTATTTGTATATTTCATTTACATCCATTCTGGCATATTTTAAAAATACAGTTAGAAAAAAACCCCAGCATTTTGTTTTAAAGCAGAGCTACAAGAAGAAATTATTGTATATTATTTTACATATAGTCTTTCTAGTTGGGATTTTCTTTTTTTTTTTTTTAATGAGAGAAAATAAACAAAGGATATTGTGACATGTTTCAAACTGCAAGCTTTTAAAAAGCATCATTATCTTTTTTTCTCTCTAGTCATAGGAGCAGAACAGCCCACAGGTGCTGTGTAGGGTATTTTGCAGCCTCATTTATTTAGAAATTAATCTCACCTGGCAAAGTAAAAACTATTTGCTATTCCCAGCAGTGATGACCTAAAAAGTCAGCATTAAACAGTATTTGTTAGACATTTTATAATGTAATCAGGCCTCTTTATTGATGCTTGCTGCTGAGAAGGACGGAAAGGTTCTCCCAGAGAAAGTAGTGGAAACTCAGTTTCAGCAAATCACTTAAGCAGGTGCTTATTTAAATATGTGTTTCAATTTAAGCAGGTGCTTATATTCCATCAGAATAAACTGGTCTCAAAAATGCACCTCAGTGCTGTGCTAAAGCTGGGATAGCACCTTGATTAACGTCTAAATTTGGAAACACACTTCTGGCTTTTCTTTCAGGATCTTTGAGAATTTCAGAGCCCCTACTTATGTGTTCACATATCTGCAATGAATGAGAACATTTGCTTCCTTAAAATGAAATCTCATTGGTTGATGAAGAAAATATTGTTTAACATTTAAAAAGGTAAATCTGAAGTAAAGTCTTACCTCTTCCATATTAAAAAATGCTAAGTCAAAATGAGCTTTCATTCCCCTAGCAAGGTGAATAGCCATGCTTGTAATGGAGCAGGTAACATTCACACAGGCACTTGCACTATTACCACTGAGTCCCAGCTGAGCCTGAAAATAGATGCTCTCCCTTCTTGGGAGCAGTAAAGACCCCTCAGCCTGTTTGTAAGAGCTTGTGTCTGAGTCACAACACCCTGCCCAGATGTCACTGTTAGTAACCACATTCAGCCTGACAAAACAGCCTGTTTCTTGTCAGTCGTTTCAATCTAGAAAAATAGCTTATTTGTATGTTTTTCTAACCTCTGTGCTGGCTCAGAGTTACCACATTTCTGTGACAAATGAAGTTCTGTTTACCAAATTCCCATTTCTAAATGTCTCAGATAAATTGATGGGAGTAACCCCTGAGTGCTAATGGTAAAATTAATAGTGGAAAAAAGTATAGTAAGCCATGCCTCTGCTACAAGGAGTTTTGTATATTTACATGCTACTAACTGGCTAAAGGAAAATTATATTTGTGAAATAAATGCAAAGATGGAGGGAGGAAAAAGAAATACTGTTACAAAGTACAATATTTTGAACATTTTTTGTTAATAAATAAATTTTCGGGGTTTTGGAGATGTGGTTTGGACACTTGGTTTTATTCCTGATGTCCAAATGATTTTTTCTGCTTGAGTAACCTCCAGAAATTGATGTGAGCTTCTAGATAAAGACTTCTGCAGGTTTTGGCTGGGATAATTTTCTTCATAGTAGCTGGTATGGGGCTATGTTTTGGATTTGTGCTGGAAACAGTGTTGATGTTTTCATCAACTAAAACAGAGATGTTTTAGTTACTGCTGAGCAGTGCTTACACAGAGTTGAGGCCTTTTCTGCTTCTCACATGTCCCCACAAGTGAGCAGGCTGGGGGCACGAGAAGTTGGGAGGGGATGCAGCTGGGACAGCTGACCTCAACTGACCAAAGGGATATCCCATACAGCATGATGTCATGCTCAGCATATAAAGCTGGGGGAAGAAGAAGGAAGGGTGGCACAGAGTTATGGCATTTGTCTTCCCAGGTAGCCATTATGAGTGAGGGAGCCCTGCTTTCTTGGAAACAGCTAAACGTCTGCCTGCTGATGGGAAGTGGTGAATGAATACCATATTTTGCTTTGCTTGTATGCACGGCTTTTGCTCTACCTATTAAACTGTCTTTATCTCAACCCAGGAGTTTTCTCACTTTTCCTATTCTCTCCCCATCCCACTGTGAGGGGAGCGAGCAAGCGGTTGTGTGGTGCTCAGTTGCCAGCTGGGGTTAAACCACGACAAGACTACAGGATCATCAGACATATAGATGATAAAAAAGCTATAGTCCTTCTGCCTCAGAACACCTTCATCAAGGATTTACATATACCCAGAAAGATCAGATCTCTAATTTGTAGAGTATTTGGGGATTTTTGTAGATGAAAGGCACCGTGCAAATGTTAGCTATTACCATTGCAGAAGGCAATCTTTACTATCACAGTATGGGTAAGTGCTATAATTAGTGCCAGATAGCATTACCACTGTTATTCATTTATATTACTGACAGTTCTGAAATTATCTTGCGGGAAACAGCAGAAATTATTTGAGAACCTACTCCTGATTCTGATCCCTAATTAATTGAGTGTATAATCCCTCAGAGACATACACTCTTTTACCTGAAATATTACAGTAGTTACTGTTAGCATGAATTACAGCATATTGTTTTTATGTGTAGTGGGACACTGAATATGACATTGTAGAATTTTATATTTCTATTTTCCTCTGAACATACAGGTTCAAGCTGTTACTACCTGATCCTCAAAGGTGTCTCTGATCTGATGAGCAAGGTGTGTTTGTTTATGTAGCAGTCATAATTACGGTAACATAATTGAGGGGCTTGAAAACATTTAGGAATATTTCACAAACTCAGTTTAACGTTTCATCTCTTTTTTGGAAACATTGGTGTATATGGCTTTTGTACTCAAATATTAAACTTGGCATTACAATGTTTATTCACCTGCAAGCAATGTCAATTTACAATATACAATTTATTTTAATACCAGAAATGCTCATCCTGCCCAAGGAAAATTTGACTTGTCCAGCACTAAAGAACTGAAAGAACTTCAGCATGACACAGGGAACTAGTAGCAGAACTGCATCAAAGTCAGCATAACTGGCAACTTATGGATTTAACACGTTTGTAGATAACATTCAACACATTTTGCCTAACTGGTGATTCACGAGGAGGGTGCTTAATTCAGCAAATAAATTATTTACTGTGAAAAAGGCTTTTACAGTTTATTAGTTCTGATAACATGTAAGAAGAAAATCCAGTGGATGCTTTCTTGTCTCTTGGCCCTATAGCATTAACAGCAATTAAACTATTTGGTCAGCAGCTCAGGACCAGGTATTTATGATTTGTAAGGAATGGCTGTTTTTGAATGCTCACCTTTATAATTTCTGTACTTGAAGACTTAACTAGCTTCTCAAAGTGATATGAGTTAGGTCTGAGATATTCATAGAATAGTTTTACTTGGAAGAGATCTTTAAGATCATCAAGTCCAACTGTTAACTTAGCAATACCAAGTTACCACAAAACCATGTCCCTAAGCATCATGTCTACCCATCTTTTAAATACCTTCAGGGATAGCGACTCAACCACTTCCCTGGGCAGCCTGTTCCAATGCTTGATAACCCTTTCTGTGAAGAAATTTTTTCTAATATCCAATCTAAACCTCCCCTGGCACAACTTGAGGCCATTTCCTCTCCTCCTCTTGCCTATTATTTGGGAAAATAGATTGACCCCCACCTCACTACAACCTCCTTTCAGATAGATGTGGAGTGTTAAGGTCTCACCTGAGCCTTCCTTTCTGCAGGTTAAACAACTCCAGTTCCCTCAACAGCTCCTCATAAGACATTCTCTAGACCCTTCACCAGCTTTGTTGCCCTTCTCTGAACACGCTCCGGAACCTCAATGTGTTTCTTACAGTGAGAGGCCCAAAAGTGAACACAGTATTTGAGGTGGGGTCTCACCAGTGTCAAGTACAGGAGGACGATCACATCCCTAGTCCTGCTCACCACACTATTCCTGATACAAGCCAGGATGCTACTGGCCTTCTTGGCCACCTGGGCACACTGCTGGCTCATATTCAGCTGACTGTCGACAAACACCCCCAAGGCCTTTTCTACCAGCCAGCTTTCC
The DNA here is from genome assembly GCA_008921705.1 of Burhinus oedicnemus. NCBI lineage: Eukaryota > Metazoa > Chordata > Aves > Charadriiformes > Burhinidae > Burhinus > Burhinus oedicnemus. Next base: position 3,140,293 of record VFFE01009229.1, read on the forward strand.
AGTCGCTCTTCCCCAAGCCTGTAGCACTGCATGGGGTTGTTGTGACCCAAGTGCAGGACCCAGCACATGGCCTTGTTGAACCTCATGCCATTGGCCACGGCCCACTGATCCAGCCTGTCCAGATCATGCTGTAGAACCACCCTACCCTCAAGCAGATCAACCCTCCCGCCTAACCTGGTGTCGTCTGCAAACTTACTGAGGGTGCACTCAATGCCCTCGTCCAGGTCATTGATAAAGATATCAAAGAGAACAGGCCCCAGTACCGAGCCCTGGGGAACACCACTTGTGACCAGCTGCCAACTGGATTTAACTCCATTCACCACTGCTCTTTGGGCTCAGCCATCCAGCCAGTTTTTTACCCAACGAAGAGTACACCCATCCAAGCCATGAGCAGCCAGTTTCTCCAGGAGAATGCTGTGGGAAACTGTGTCAAAAGCTTTACTAAAGTAAGTCTAGGTAGGCAACATCCACCGCCTTTCCCTCATCCACCACGCAGGTCACTTTGTCATAGAAGGAGATCAGGTTTGTCAAGCAGGACCTGCTTTTCATGAACCCATGCTGACTGGGCCCAATCACCTGGCTGTCCTGTATATGCTGCGTGATGGCACTTGAGATGATCTACTCCATAACCTTCCCAGGCACTGAGGTCAGACTGACAGGCCTGTAATTCCCCAGATCTTCCTTTCAACCATTCTTGTAGATGGGCATCACGTTTGCTGTCTTCCAGTCGAGTGGGACCACCCCGGTTAGCCAGGACTGCTGGTAAATGGTGGAAAGTGGCTTGGTGAGCACATCCACCAGCTCCCACAGTACTCTTGGGTGGATCCCATCCAGCCTCATAAACTTGTGGGCATCTAAGCGGTGTAGTAGGTCGCTAACCTTTGCCTCATGGATTAAGGGGGGGTTCATTCTGCCCCCATCCACGTTGTCCAGCTCAGGGGGCTGAGTACCCAGAGAACAACTGGTTTTACTATTAAAGACTGGGGCAAAGAAGGCATTAAGTACCTCAGCTTTTTCCTCATCCTTGGTCACTATGTGCCCCCCCTCCCCCCATCTAATAAGGGATGGAGATTCTCCGTAGTCCTCCTTTTATTGCTAATGTATTTATAGAAACTTTTTTTATTGTCCTTAACAGTAGAAGTCAGATTAAGTTCTAGTTGGTCTTTGGCCCTTCTAATTTTCTCCCTACATAGCCTCACAACAACTTTGTAGTCCTCATGAGTGGTCTGCCCTTTCTTCCTAAGGCCATAAACTCTCCTTTTTTCCCTGAGTTGCAACCACAGCTCTCTGTTCAGCCAGGCTGGTCTTTTTCCCCCATGGCTCGTTTTTCAGCACATGGGGATGGCCTGCTCCTGCGCCTTTAAGACTTCCTTCTTGAAAAACATCAAGCCTTCCTGGACTCCTTTGCCCTTCAGGACTGCCTCCCAAGGGACTTTGTCAACCAGTCTCCTAAACAGGTCAATGTCTGCCCTCCAGAAGTTCAAGATGACAGTTCTATTAACACCTTTCCTTACTTCTCCAAGAATCGAAAACTCTATCATTTCATGATCTCTACGCCCAAGATGGCCTCCAACCATCACATCACCCACAAGTCCTTCTCTGTTCACAAGCAACAGGTCTAGCAGGGCACCTTCCCTAGTTTGCTCGCTCACCAGCTATGCCAGGAAGTTATATTCCAAACACTCCAGGAACCTCCTAGACTGTGTACTCTCTGGTGTATTGTATTTCCAGCAGACATCTGGTAAGTTGAAGTCTCCCATGAGAGCAAGTGCTCCCATGAGAGCAAGTGGTAGTGATTGTGTGACTTCTGCCAGCTGCTTATAGAATATTTCATCTGCCTCTTGATCCTGGTTGGGCAGTCTGTAAAAGACTCCCACCATGACATCTGTCTTGTTGGCCTTTCCCCTGATTCTTACCCATAAACACTCAACCGTATCATCACCATCAAGTTCAAGACAATCAAAACACTCCCTAACATACAGGGCCACTCCACCACCTGTCTTTCCTGGCCCCATCCCTTCTGAAGAGTTTATAGCTATGCAATGCAGTACTCCAGTTATGTATATCATCTCACCATGTTTCTGTGATGGCAACTATATCATAATTTTCCCGCTGCACAATGGCTTCCAGCTCCTCCTGTTTGTTGCCTATGCTGTGTGCATTGGTGTAGATGCACTTCAGTTGGGCTATTGATCCCGTCACCTTTTTGGGGGGAGAAGCCCTAATTCCTATCTGACCATTCCCGTATGCTTCCGTGATTTCTAGCCCATCAACATCCCTTGCATCTTTGCTGTCACATGACACTCCATCCCCTACCTCCCAGGCCTGGGAGGGCGGACCGAAGGACCTTGCTAGCATGCTGTCCCACAAATATTGATGTGCCACCCCAGGCTTGCCTCTAGCGAGCCTGGTTTTATCCCTTTCCCCCTTCAAATCTAGATTAAAGCCCTTTCAATGAGCCCTGTCAACTCCTGTGCAATAATCTTTTTCCTCCTTTGAGACAGATGTATCCCTTCTGTCTTGCCTGCAAGCCTGGTGTCATGTAAACTGCCCCACGATCAAAAAACCCATAGTCCTGCTGGTGACACCAGGCTCAGAGCCAGGTATTGATCTGTTGGGTCCTCCTGTTTCTTCTGTCATCATTCCCTGCAACTGGAAGGACAGACGAGAACACTACTTGTGCTCCTGATCCTTTAACCAGTCATCTGAAGGCCCTGAAGTCTCTCTTGATTGCCCTTGGACTTCTTGTTGCAGCTTCATCACTCCCTACCTGAAAAATCAATAATGGATACCAATCCGAAGGCCGTACCAGGATAGGAAGCTTTCTTTTCACATCTTTAACCCAGGCCCCAGGGAAGCAGCAGACTTCCCTAAGAAGTGGGTCTAGTCTGCATATTGGGCCTTCTGTTCCCTTCAGAAGGGAGTCTCCTATGAAAATGACCCATCTCTTTTTCTATATGGAAGCAGTTTTGACGCAGGGCGTAGGCTGACTTAACCTCAGCAACGCTTCTGAGTTAGATGAACCATCGTCCTCATTATTGTTGGGTTCCACTTGCAGAGCCTCGTACCTGTTGTGCAAGGGTACTTGAGAAGGTGGGGTTGTTGCTGAGGAGACAAGCCTGCTGTGCTGGACAGGAACCTGTTGCCATTGACCCCTGTCCTTCAGGTTACTGTGTTCAGACAGGTGGAGAGAAGGTAGGGAATCCTCCATATTATGCATCTCGTCTTCTCTGGTTCACAAGTACTGGAGCACTTGTGAAGACATTTTTTATATTTCCTGAGGGTTTCCATACTGACTTTACTGCACAACATGTGAGTCAGTATTCTGCACAGCATGCATTGTGCTGTAATGACAGCACAGATCTAAGCCAGAGGAAAATATTAGTTGAATATTGGGCCTGTCCCAGGGAAGTTAGGATGTGATCCCAGTGGCCAATCTCCCTCTCACGCTCCCTGATGCTCCTCAACCCACTCACCTCCTCACGGAGCTCTGTTAATAAGCAGAGGAGTTCCTCTACCTGGGCACACCTCCCACAGGTGTGCTCACTGCTGCTGTCCTGTGCCTGTGTAAGAGCAGGGCACAGGACAGCCTGACACCTGGGTGGCAGCATGTTCCCACCAGAGCTCTGTCTGGGAAGCTGCATCAGTTGTGCGTGCAGAGCTTAGAGAGGCCATGGCTTTCCACCGGGTGGACACCATCGCTCTCTGGTCGAGCTGGCAGAGATTTCAGCACCCTTCCTGAGTGCCCTTCTGCACACACTGCCCTGCCGTGCCCTGGCTGACATGCCACACCCTGTTTGCAGCACTCCTGGTCGCTCACCCTCCCCAGGGCCATATAATCTCCTGCAGTTGCTCCCGGCAATGCCCAGGCCACGTCAGCCTCGCTTGAGAGAGCTGCTGGCTCCTGGCGGGGCTCTCTGCTTTTCCTTGGGTTTCCCTGCCTCTGGGAACCCCCCCTGTCCGCCTCAATCTAGCACGCTGCCACAGTGCTTACCGGTACCACCACTGCATTCCTCGCCAACATAGCATTGGAATTCATGGCATTGCATTCATAGCATTGAAAGTGATGTAGGTATATCCTTTCTCTTAAAATGAACCGGAGTACTTGTGAAGACATTTTTTATATTTTCTGAGGGTTTCTATACCGACTTTTCTGCGCAACATGTGAATCAGTATTCTGCACAGCATGCATTGTGCTGTAATGACAGCACAGATCTAAGCCAAAGGAAAATATTAGTTGAATATTTCCTATGAAATATGTTATTATTTCCTCTCAACAAATCATTTAAACTTCTTTGATATTTGTCATACAGTATTCTAAGATACCATCATTTATTTCAATTTAATGAAAACTGAAAATACAAATGTATGCCTGGCTTGTTTCAGTGAAGTTAAAAAAACCATATTTACCATTAATACGTTTAAAATACCAGATATTGATAGATATTTTGTACTGATGGATATAAATAATGATAATATTATAGAAGCTGGGAAAGTTGTGTAAGTCCATCTTAATCTACTGAGCTATCTGTACAACTTAAAGGATTGTTGCTTTATTATTTTGTCAGGTTTGGTTTTTCCTATGCCAGGCAATATGACTTCCCTGTTTTCTCATGAGAGATATTTTCCCAGGGAAAGAAATCTCTGTTGTCAAGGCCTTAGATCATATACTCATAGAGAACACCCAAGTTAACTATAATTTTTAACACTTCTGTGACTGAAACAGAGATTTGCCCTTTGACATTTAAAAGTGCTACACTAATTTACCTATAATTTTTAGACTTCTTTCATAGATAAGCCTTTCTTGGCTCGGTAAACTTTTTGCTTTCTTGCTTGTTTTTGTGCTTCTGCAAATTCCCTAGAACAATTTGCTTAACTTGTAACCCTGTATTCAGGTTATGACTTAATATCCAAGAATAATTTCCTTTTTTCCAAATCATTTACTTCAACATGACACTGGTGGTATACACATATTGAAGGTATGAAGGTCTTATGGCACCATACACTTGTAGACAGATACATTTCTGCCTTGTTATATGGTACCTATGCACGTGCAGCCCAAAATACATCAGAAATCTATCCATAGTACATTATAAAATAATTTTCAACAGGCTCTCCTATTACATTCAACAGTTTAAGGTTCCTGCTTTTCAGGCTTTTCCCTCCAATTGAAGTCATATTTTTGGATGCCTTTCATATACATGTTTGTCTATGTATGTCTCAGGAACTCCTAAACTTCAGTTAATTATGCAGAGAAGATAGCAAAATTGTAGCACATGCATTTTCCCAGACTGATTCTAAATTAAATTTCTGTTGCTATTCCTAGTCTTTTCAGGTGCCTTAATATCCTTTGAGAGTGTTTGCAACTTCACAAAGTCATCAGCAGCAGCAAATTTCATTAATAACAACGCTACCCCTTTGGTTCAGATTATTAATGAGGACATTTAATAAGAACAGGCACAAGATCCTGCACTACCCTATTATTAATAACATCAATATATTTATTTAATACTTGGAAACTACTCTGCTTTTTTTATTACATACTATATCTTCTCTAGTAGACTGCTGTTCTTCTGTTTTGCAGCAAGCAATCCAATTTGGTACTGCATATTTTGATTTGTGCTAACACTCCTATACACTAATCCTACTAATATCCCTTACATTTATTTATGTCATAAATCAAGCTGCTCTGCATTCTTGCATTCTTACTTTTCTGCAATATACATTCATGTTACATTGTTTCTGTATCATGAGTGGAGATTAATTTTGGTTGACTTTACTGCTGTTTTGGAAAAATTGTATTTTTTGCAATGTACTGTAAACATTTTCTTTCATGACATATCCATTATGACAAATGTTAAAACCACTTTGCTATGAAGTGTATCTCATTTTTTTTCAACTACACATTAGTTCAATTTTATTACCTGTAGTAACACTCTGTAAGACTGTACCACTTCAAAGTATCCACTAAGTTCTGGAACAGCCAGTCTAATATCCGTATAGACAGCCAACGATGCTTTTCTTTGCATTTAATGTTGCACCTTCAGTTTATGTCAGGGCTCTGTATGATTATCAGAACAGCTAAATATGCTTGATTTTCATCATTAGCATGGGAGTAAACTGAAGCCTAAAGATATTTGCTGATGTGCCAAGAATCCTGCAGTGAGTCAGTAGTAAATCTGTTAAAGTAACTCAGAAATCCTCCCAGATACAAGCTGTATCTTCTGGTCATGAAATCTTTTAGATTCTTAGTTTGTTACAATGTTACTCCAGCTACTCATATTTATCCAACTAAACCTCTTGTCTGAATATGACACACTTAAGCATGTTATACTAATATATTCTAATTATTCATTATGATTAGATGGTTTTCATTTTAGAAGTATTTCTTTTGTGCAGGTACTATACCAACTTGCTGAGTAACAAAAAGTTTTTCATATTTACCAATGGAGGCTATGATTTACCAGAAGGTATGGCAATAGTTAACGTGCTCTGTCTAGCCATGTGTCTGTAGCATTGATGTGAGCAAAAAGGAAGTAAGAAAAGCCAAAGGAATACATTTACTTTTATCATTCTGCATAGCAGATTTCAGCCACTGTTTCAAAGAAGTTTATTGTCTCTCTGTATGTGTAATACTGAGCACTATGTGCGTGGTAGTGCTTATGTGATGCAGCAAAGGTCACAGGATTGCTTCTTCCCTTGAGTTGCTGGGCTCATCCGCTCATCCAAAAAGGCTCAGAATGAGGTCAAAATAGTGCTGTTGGATAGCAGAGATGTTAAGGAAATGTTTCCAAAAGTGGCTAGCAAGACATGACTATAAGCATGCTGTGCAATGACCTCTTCCCACTGCTCTACCAAGAGCTGTGCCTGTTGCTGGAAGCTCTGCCAGCTCACCCAATGGGTGGTTCAGGATCAACGTGTGTCTACTGTTGGGATCTGGTCTGCAATTCTCTGCCATTTTAGGTATCGGCAACAGATTTTTGTCTCACCAGAACTAAAAAGTCCGATCAGCTATTCACTTGAATGATGACATGCTGCTAGCTATTTACTTGCAGAGTGCTGAAACATTTGGAGCTGACTGTGAGGATATATCACTCCTTTAAAGCTCCGAAGAGTCTAACTGTCACACACTGCAAAATCTGAATACCCCATGTAGGCTGAGAGACCACCTTGGCATGAGTACACGACAGGTTTACTTGTCCATGCCAGAGAACAGAGTTAAATATTTTGTGGCAAATTTGTATGTGAAAAACTGTAATGGCAACTAAATGAAAACATGTTTAAGTAACACCATTAGACTCATACCTACTACATCTGGCTTAATATCAATCAATACCAATCTACATTTCAAAATATAAGGCTTTATATTATTCACAGTGTTAAATGTTTACAGAGTTCAGTATTAGTTTCACTAAGCAACTAGATGGCATTTTTCTTAATGAGTCTGAAATATCTGAAATATCTCTGCTTGTCAGAGATTTGAAAAATAATAGCCCACTATATCAGTCTCTCAAAAAATCAATACCCTACATTTAAGAAACTTAAGCTCACATGCAACAAAACCCACATGGAAGTGTTATGCATAACATTGACTGTATATTTCCTTGTCTCATTATAGCATATTAATGTTAAAAGTGATCAGTTTAACTTCCACAAACTGAATATTCATTAAGTGGTTCTAACCCATGTGGAAAATATAGGAATCTGTATGACAACTGAGTGATCCAACAGAAATTTCATCTTCTAACATGTATAAAATCAGAATAGCTAGTAAGAATTGTATTATAGAATAAGACATTGCACTTGCTTAAAAAGAGGCCCTAGACATTTCTAAGATTATATATTCCAACAGGAGAGATTAATCCTCTGCAATCAATACCAAACTCAGTTAATTCTCCATCATTTCGTGATCACAAAAATGGAAATTAAACGGTACCTTTCTTTATAATCATGAATCTTGAACTTTTGAAAGTAAAAACAACATACAACTTTCCAAAACCAAAATCTGGACGATTTCAAAACATACTAAACTTGTTTCAAAAGCAACTCAAAGCAGAGAAAAAGACCAAAAAATGCCATGTAACACTTTAAAAGTTGGCTGAAAGGGCAAGCATTTCTCTCTCTGCATGGGAAACACTAACATCGACAATCTTTTTGTTCTTTTCAAGATCAAGGTTTTGCTTTCTCTGAGATTTTCAAATATTTTGTGAAGTGATTACAGAGTGAAGTACTCTCTCAGTTTCTTTTTCTTTTCCTTTTCTTTTTTTTGCTGATGTAATGTGTGGTGCAGGTTCAGTTTCACGGCTGAGTGGGATCAGTGAACACCAGCCTTCTGAGAGGCGCTTTAGGAACATCCCGCAAACTGAGTGGCAGATGGGAAAACAGTTTTTGGCAGCTCTGGCTTTCTAATTACTGCAAGAAGAACCCAGCATCATGCCTCCGCCCCAAGCAGATGTACTTTAATTTACAATGGAAAAAATCCAATCAGATCTGTCTTTTCCTTCTCTTCACTTAATCCTTTCTTTTTTTTTTTATATGATCATATTATTTATTTGGTTTAATATTTTAAACTAAGTTTCTCTGTTTTTTTTAAGGACTGACTGCCAAGAATTTTCCTCTGATGGGATTACTTAGAAAGAAGCCACTGCCAAGAACTTTTCTTAAGTATGATGGGATTATTTAGGGAACAAACTGTTGTCACATTCCATCATCAAGCTTTGGGATTCCAGGGGCAGGCCAAACTGTTCAAGCTGTAAAGTCACATGTGTTCCAGGAAAGGCTCAAAATGAGGGCAACAAGCAAGAAACTGATGTTTCAGGGGAGTCGGATTGTAAAAGTATCTACTCTCTAAGCAGAAAACATCGAGCTTCCCAATTTCTCATTTCAGATGTAAATTAAAGTACATATAAAAGGAATCAGAAGAATTAGGTCTATGGCAAATAGACATGCTGATGATTCCTTTCCCCAGTTCTAGCAACCACCAGAGTTCCCATTATCTTCATTTGATTTCTTTTAGACATACCATGCAGTGAGATAAGGCAGTTACACTCACACTGTCACCACGCATCCTAGAACACTTCTTGAAAAGGAAATGGGCCTTAGCATTTTCACATGTTAATCATGTATACTACTACCCTCTTCAGGATGGAAGATTGCTTAACTGTGTTTTATGGGCTTCCCATGGCTACCAGCTAATAATATATATATTTATGCTTTTGGAAAAGAACCATGAGAGTTTCCTTTGGTTACTGCAGCAAAATGCTGAGGTGTTATGTGCAAAGGGACAACCAGAACAACATGTTAAGCAATTTTCTTAGTCTATTACATTGCAGAAGTAGGATTTAGTTTGTAGGCTCAATGTTTTTATCAGTTATTTCACTCCGCATTGATTTGCAAAAGGCCAGGTTATAACTAAGTGCACACAGACTGTGTAAACAAGCCCAGCAGACTTCTTGATGTAAATGCTCACATAAATCTGAAGTTAGAACTCATTTTCTCTTAGAAAAAGTGATAATTTACATCTCAACACAGTCTCAGGGGGCTTTATTAGTTCACAAGGAGGCAGCTCACAACACATCCGCTTTGTCCTCACAAAATCTATTTTCTACTAGAAAAGTGAGCTCAAAGTGAAAAAAAGAGAAGTATCATGGTAAATCAGTTTTCTGCCTTTGCCCTACAAAAAGGCCTGCAGTTTAACTTTTAATTAGCTAGATAGCATTTGTATACATTTTCTATCGCCTTTTCTTTTTCAAAGAATCATAGAAATACAGCACTGTTAAGACAGCAGAGAATGCAGCCAGAAGACCCCCATTACCCAGAATAAATCTACTGGCTTCCATTTTGCTTTCCTAGCCCTTCCATCAAACTGATTTCTACTAAAATACATTATTTCATCAAAGCAGTTTATCTACACCGTTTGTGGACATAGAATCGTAGAATCACCTGGGTTGGAAAGGACCTTTAACATCATCAAGTTCAACCATAAACTTAACACTGCCAAAACCACCACTAAACCATGTCCCTAAGCATCATTTCTACCCATCTTTTAAATACCTTCAGGGACAGCGACTCAACCACTTCCCTGGGCAGCCTGTTCCAATGCTTGATAACCCTTTCTGTGAAGAAATTTTTTCTAATATCCAATCTAATACCCAAACCTGGCACAACTTGAGGCCATTTACTCTCATCCTATTGCTTCTTACTTGGGAGAAGAGATCAAGCCCCACCTTTCTACAACCTCCTTTCAGGTAGTTGTAGAGAGTGATAAGGTGTGCCCTCAGCCTCCTTTTCTCCAGGCTAAACAACCCCAGTTCCCTCAGCCGCTCCTCATAAGACTTGTTCTCTAGACCCTTCACAAGCTTTGTTGCCCTTCTCTGGACATGCTCCGGAACCTCAATGTGTTTCTTACAGTGAGAAGCCCAAAAGTGAACACAGTATTTGAGGTGGGGTCTCACCAGTGCCAAGTACAGGAGGACGATCACATCCCTAGTCCTGCTCACCACACTATTCCTGATACAAGCCAGGATGCTACTGGCCTTCTTGGCCACCTGGGCACACTGCTGGCTCATATTCAGCTGACTGTCGACAAACACCCCCAAGGCCTTTTCCACCAGCCAGCTTTCCAGCTGCTCTTCCCCAAGCCTGTAGCACTGCATGGGGTTGTTGTGACCCAAGTGCAGGACCCAGCACATGGCCTTGTTGAACCTCATGCCATTGGCCACGGCCCACTGATCCAGCCTGTCCAGATCATGCTGTAGAACCACCCTACCCTCAAGCAGATCAACCCTCCCGCCTAACCTGGTGTCGTCTGCAAACTTACTGAGGGTGCACTCAATGCCCTCGTCCAGGTCATTGATAAAGATATCAAAGAGAACAGGCCCCAGTACCGAGCCCTG
>VFFE01009229.1:3151207-3313673 GCA_008921705.1 Burhinus oedicnemus
CCCCCCCCCCCCCCCCAATAACGGATGGAGATTATCCTTAGTCCTCCTTTTGTGGGTAATGTATTTATAGAAACACTTTTTATTGTCCTTAACATCAGAGGCCAGGTTAAGTTCTAGTTGGGCTTTGTCCATTCTAATTTTCTCCCTTCATAGTTTCATGAAATCTTTGTAGTCTTCCTGAGTGGCCTGCCCCTTCTTCCATAGGCCACCAGCTTTCCTTTTCTTCCTGAGTTCCTGCCAAAGCTCTCTGTTTAGCCAGGCTGGTCTTCTTCCCTGCCGGCTTGTCTTACCACACATGGGGATGGCCAGCTCCTGTGCCTTTAAGACTTTTTTTATGAAAAACATCCCGCTTTCCTGGACTCCTATGCCCTTCAGGACTGCCTCCCAAGGGACTTTGTCAACCAGTCTCCTAAACAGGTCAATGTCTGCCCTCCAGAAGTTCAAGATGACAGTTCTATTAACACCTTTCCTTACTTCTCCAAGAATCGAAAACTCTATCATTTCATGATCTCTACGCCCAAGATGGCCTCCAACCATCACATCACCCACAAGTCCTTCTCTGTTCACAAGCAACAGGTCTAGCAGGGCACCTTCCCTAGTTTGCTCGCTCACCAGCTATGCCAGGAAGTTATATTCCAAACACTCCAGGAACCTCCTAGACTGTGTACTCTCTGGTGTATTGTATTTCCAGCAGACATCTGGTAAGTTGAAGTCTCCCATGAGAGCAAGTGCTCCCATGAGAGCAAGTGGTAGTGATTGTGTGACTTCTGCCAGCTGCTTATAGAATATTTCATCTGCCTCTTGATCCTGGTTGGGCAGTCTGTAAAAGACTCCCACCATGACATCTGTCTTGTTGGCCTTTCCCCTGATTCTTACCCATAAACACTCGACACTATGGTTACCATAATTTAGTTCTAGACATTCAGAACACTTCCAACATAGAGGGCCACCCCACCACCTCTCCTTCCTTGCCTATCCCTTCTGAAGAATTTATAGCCATTAAGACTTAGAAGGACAGCAACAGTCTCAGTGTTTAAAATCTTAATCTACCTAGGGCTTGCATGGTTTCTGTTACTCCAATACCTAGGTAGCTCAGATACAAAAGTTCACCCATTCTGACATGTACATATTAAGCAGACCAATAGCAGCACCGACTGGAAGATAGTAAGTACTTCACATATTAATTTTTTAATAAGCAGTTTGTATTTACAGAACAAAAAGTATTTTTAGGGCTTATATCTCAAAATAAAAGTGAGAATTTTTTATTTCAGACTAGAGATAGAGATTTTATTTAAACTTGTCATTAATTTTGGACCACTTCATCCACTATTACTGTCCTATTTTACAAAATGGAAACGGACTTAATGAAAGACAAAGCCAGGGTACGATTAAAACCTACAACAAAGCTGAAATTTGAAGTCCTGAAATATAGACTGAAGCATAGGCTAAAATCAGACTTAAGTGTCCCAACAAGTCTTTTGCCAAGTCAGAGCTCATGGGCTCATTTCAACTTAGTACAAACAATAAGAGAGCTGAATTTTCACCACCATTCCTAAATCCTTATCTGTTCTTCTCTATGTCAGATAAATTGCTAATGGGAATGGCCAAGAGGCGGATCTATATTTTTTCCCCAGAGAAATGTGTTTCCTAACAGGCAGCGTCATAAAAACCACAGGGAAACGTGTTGTAAGAAACTGGAAGTTAAGACAATTCATATTCTGGCATAAACAGAATTTTTCTGTATCAGAACCCATTAGGAAATTATTTTGTCTAATATTAATTCCATTTCATAAATCAATGGTTGATGTCAACAACATTGCCTTTGTTGTTAAAACATAACTAAAAGTAATGTATTTGCAAAGCACATTCTGACAAGACAGTACAAACCCCCCCTGTTATTTATTGTACCATAACATCCTTCCAGCTATAAGAAACAAAGATTAATACTGCATTATAATTTTTTTAAAACTCTTTGCTTGATGAACTTTCAAACTCTTTCAGTAGGCTTTTCATCTCAAAACTAGTTTAAGAAATAAACCTCCCATGGCAATGATCTGCCTGCATGAGATAGTAATTTTTCTCTGTTTCCTGCTCAAACTTGGTATTTTACATTATTTGAATCTTACCAGCAGAAGTTAGTGGGAACAAGTTTGGGCTCATCTTATCAGTTCTTTAAATGTTTGGGATGTGTGATGACTGTTTAGTTTCATACAGAGTTAAACAAAGTTAAATATTAAAGAAAACAAACATCATGGTAGTCTGTTTTAGCTCTGGCTCTTTTATGGTCTAGACATAAAAATTTACAGAGTCTGAATCTAAGGCGTTATGAATGATGGAATAATATTTTCCTGAGAGCTCTGTCCTGGTCTTAGCTGGGATAGAGATAATTTTCTTACTAGCAGCTGGTATAATGCTACGTTTTGGATTTAGGATGAGAATAATGTTGATAACACACTAATATTTTAGTTGTTGCTAAGCAGTCAAGAACTTTTCAGCTTCTCATACTGGCCAACAAGAAGGCAAGGAGCACCCAATAAGCTGGGAGGGGTCATGGCAGGGACAGCTGACCCCAACTGACCAAAGGGATATTCCATACCATGTGACATCATGCTCAGCACATAAAGCTGGGGGAAGAAGAAGGAAGGAGGGGACATTTGGAGTTACAGAGTTTGTCATCCCAAGTAACTGTTAGGTGTGATGGAGCCCTGCTTTCCTGGAGATAGCTGAACACCTGCCTGCTGATGGGAAGTAGTGAATTAATTCTTTGTTTTGCTTTGCTTGTGTGAGTGGCTTTTGCTTTACTTATTAAACTGTCTTTATCTCAACCCATTAGTTTTCTCACTTTTACTCTTCTGATTCTCCCCCCATCCCACCATGGGGGGAGCGAGCCAGTGGCGGTGTGGTGCTTAGCTGCCAGCTGGGGTTAAACCACAACAAGCTCCTAAATGCAGCATACTATCCCATTCTCATGACGACCACTCATCACTGGTGAGGAAAAGGTAGAAGTATGTTAGTGTGTATCTGTTAATATCTGTTATATCTGTTTTATCTGGAAGAATAAAAGATACAGCTTATATCAATTCTGACGAATCTTTTATGAGATACCACTGCACCACATTCAGCATATAATGTGTTAGATGCAGCACATACTGTACCTAAGGTGTTATAACGGTGTAACAGGTGAAAACGGCATTTACAGAGACACTGTGGTCTCATGAGTCTGACTCAGAGAAGCATCTTATATTTCCGTCCAAGGAAGCTAAAAGTCACCAGCATTATAAAGGATCAGGTACAACAGTGCCCCCAGGAACATACAACATAATAAATGGCAGCATCTGAAGTACGTGAAATTCATATTTGACAAGCAGTAGATTTACATAGAACTGTGAATCACATAGACTTCCAACTAGCAATTACTGACTGTTATCTCTCTTCCTCTGTGCCAGAGATATCTATCACAAAGCCTGATAAGACAGTAGGAAGACTAAGGAAAATAGTGGTACTGAATCCACAAATGATACGATGGACCACAGATAACTATACTCGAAATCTCATAACAGAGGAATAGTCTAAACCAAGTATTACCCACACTACAGTAATTCCAATTTCACACAGCAGTAATCATGCTTTAAACTCAATGGGAAGACTTGCTGACCTCTAAAACAAACAGCACGTTTGTGTGTGTGGGATTAGACCTGCTTTAATACCAATGTGTGGCCTTTCTAAAAGGTCACCAAGCCAAAGTGCAACTGAAACTGTCACACAGCGAGACAGTTGTATGTGTCATATATATGAAATGCTACACTGGAATTTCAAAACTGCAAGTCAACTGACACCTAAATTAAAAAAAAAGGTAAACCAGAGTACTAGTCAAAATCATTAATCATATCCACATCACTGGAAAGACATTTTCAGATAAGCATAAGTATGCTACTTTCTTGCAGGCAGTGAGCAAATGAGCAAAGCCACGGTGCAACAGAAGATCCTAAATTAGGACAGAACTCTCAGAAACAAGTTTTGAAGCTTCATCTGTAGCAAACATCAATTAAAATAGCCATCCTTCCCCATCCCCCCTTGTCTGGCACAGAGTCATATGCACACTCCAACACATCTGTGACAATACTAATACATTCAGAAGGCCATTTTTAGGAGGACAACATCCATGCAGCAGAGTATGGCATCTTCAGTTGAAAGAAGTCTCAAAAAATTCTGAAGTTGGGAAAAGACTAGGGGCAAAGAAATAATTGTGCTGTTTGGAGCTTCCTCTTTTGTAACTTGTGTTTCCAGTGTTATCAACCAGAACATAACTCATTGCTTTGGTATAGTTACACCTTTTTCATTAAACAATTCCTTCATTATGAGTGATCTCAGATAAATTAGACAGGTATAAGATGTAGGTTTTTGCAAGCATCAATGAATCTATCCTTTGGTGTGCACATCAGTTTAGATTCAGAATACCTCAACAGAGACATGGCATGGATATGTTCTAGAGTGCTGTGAATGTCATAGGATTGTATTGTCCATAGAGTACAAAAGGCCATCAGTTACCTGTGCCATAGCACAGAGATGTTGAAAGACATTGGATATGTGTAGGAAGGATGAGAGAAAAAAAGAGAAGTTAGAAGGAATAAGGAAAATTTCTTAACCCCACATAAAAATATCACACAAGAAGCCTTTCATGAGGGATGTTTGCAAACGCATGAAAATAGTATTCTTTTAGCAATGGTTTCCTGGTGATTTTAATGTTTCCAATGGCCTATTAATAGGCCACATTAAGTCCTAGATGGCAAAAGCTACTGGAATGGAGTCTTTCCTTAAACTCTCTTACATAATTAATCTACCTGAGAAGTTATATATGTAACTAGTAGTTCACAGCCTGGGAAGAAAAATACATAGTTGTTTCTCTAGGCATTTTTCCATCTTTCATTACCCTGTTCCTTTTTCATTTTATTCACTTGTGAATAACTACTTTGGAATCTATTTCTTGATTCAAATCTCTGCTTTGTAATGTTACTTTAGTTAGAAAGCATTTGTGGCAAGGAAAGAGAAAGAGTAGCTGAAAATAAATTTAGATTAAATATCAGAAAATGATATAAAAATAAAGTACACACAAGTCAATGTGGAGTAAATCTCTAGGAAATCTAATAACTACTTTGAAGTTATTACCTGTTAGAGGAGGAAAGTATGTAAGGCAATAAAGGTGTATTTACAAGTCTCTATCATTCCAAAGAATTTGAAGTGCATACTATATATTCAAAGTCAGAACAAGAAAAAAAAAAAGCAAAACTCTAAAGTTAGACTTACAGAAATATTATTTACTAAGCACAGCACCCAGAACCTCAGAAATATGGTTTCCTATAAAATCTTGAATTCCATATTTGTAAATATATGCACCCAGATATCAACTTTAATTATAAAATCTCAAACTCTTTCATGGGAACTTGGTCCATACCCTGAGCCATCCTCAATAAAGAAGACCCATGGTGAGTTTTCCTTTCTGTCTTTTTTATCAGTGTATAGAACCACTGTTTATATTAGAAACTGGGCAGAAAGTAAGGACTGCATATAAATCAAACCAATATCACTGCTATCTTTACAAAATCATCCCTGCGAACAAATACTGTGAAATTCATAATTTGTACATCCTTTATATACATGTTGGTGCAAAGTCTATCTCTAAAAAAAATACAGATATCAATATGCATAAGCATAAAATCACTTATATGAAAGTTTTATCTTATTTGTCACCTTTTAAAAATAAGATTAATCTTTAAAATAGTAATATTTTACTATTTTACCTCTGGCTTCAAAGCCTATTGAGAAATCATCTTCATTTCAGCTGGTACCCAGAAAATTAGGGGCTTTAGTGTGCAAATCCCTCAATAGATGTCAAAAGACAGTTACTGTTGAAGCAGACTGTCATACCTTGTTGTGACTGGGCTAGAAAAAACCCCAATTTACCTGAAGATCTTCTACTATCTGATATTAGCAGAACTGATATAGGTTTTGTTTTCCTGCTCAATCCCCATGAATATCATTATTCTGCATTTTCATGATGTTATAACTTTGTAAATTTGCTTAGGGAAAGGATGAGTATTCTTGGCAAGAAATGATTAACCAACACTTGCTAAAGCAACTCTGGTTTTTTTTGCACAATCATGCAAACACCCTCCGTGAATACTACTTATAGACAAACAGGAATAGCATAATCTCTTTTAAAGGAATCTTTTATTATTTCCCAAGATTTGTAAATGATACCTTATTACAGTGACATCTTTCTGGGTGCTCTGAAGGAGTTTTCCCTTCAGGCTGATGTAGCATGAGGTTGCTTAATGAATGTAAAACTTTTCCTTTCTATCAAGTGGGAAAATCACTTTAATTCATCCATCTGTAAGTTGCAGCACATCTGTGATGCAGCTGTTTATTGCATCACAATATATGTTGAAATTTAGTGTAAAATATGACAACAGAAGTTGTTTCAAGTGAAATGAGGGAGAAGAGGAAAAACTGCTTAGAATTGACTCCTGTTTTCCCAAGACACAGGTCTGGTCTGTACTATTCATGAAAATGCAGCCAAAGCATTTTTATGATCACAGAGGTTGGGCCTCTGGTTGGTCATTAGGTGGCATTGTTTCTGACCGCATGTTGCTTATCTAGTTAAATGCTCACTGAGAAAGAGGATCACTATATTTACCAGGATAACCTTCTCTGGGATTTTCCTATGAGCTGTTGACTATACTCTGTTCTTCAGGTCTATAACTAC
This sequence comes from Burhinus oedicnemus, assembly GCA_008921705.1. Classification (NCBI taxonomy): domain Eukaryota; kingdom Metazoa; phylum Chordata; class Aves; order Charadriiformes; family Burhinidae; genus Burhinus; species Burhinus oedicnemus. The sequence goes on from VFFE01009229.1 coordinate 3,157,971, forward strand.
TTTTTCTACTTTGAATACAGTCAAATAGTCCCATGTAAAATGCTAAGCAGACTGTTTGAAGATTGATCGAAACCTTACACACTTTGAAAATAATCTCACTTACAATGAAGCAGCCTGTGCAATTTAAAATGCAAGAATTTCCAAATGTACTTATGCTTCTTTTTGAATAGGTAATAGAAACTCTATCAAGATCTCTATTGTGCTATCCTCTTGCTCTTTTCTTTCTCCCTGCTGAATTCCTACAGTAATATTCACTGACTCCTACAACATTTATTTTTAGGTATAATTAAAAACCCTGTCCAAAGTCAAAATAGATATGTTTAGAGTTAAACAATATTAGAGGATAGGAAAGAAAGGTTGGAGGTGTACTATTCATAATTCTACTGTGCTTTAAACCTTACCTAACTCAGCATGAATGGTTCAATAGGTGAAACCTTTCTTTTTTATTGTCTTTAAACACAAACGTGATCAATATCATCACTGATTGCCTGACCTGACATCTATTTCACTGGCATTTGCGTGTAGGGTGGCACCAGGGGAAAGGAGTTTTCCATCTACATTTTTCTTTGTAATAGACATTAAGCTGACATTGTTTCTGCTTCCTATTTGTTGGTGCTATATCACTGCAAATAAGAAACATTAAACCTTCTCTCTTTTCTTAGAGGAACAAATTGCTAAGCAGTCAGAAGGGTTTTGTTATTTAGCTTTTCAAAGTATTTTGTAAATATGTCAAACTTAAGAGGGAAAAATAATACAGATTTTTGGCACTACTTAGGCCACAAAGACTGGCTACCAAAGCCAATGCATTGCAATATTTCATTCTGGTATGTGAGCACTGATGAATGGCACTGCTAGGAGAGGATATAATTTATATAACAATATTAATAGCTAGGTGACATCATTCTACAGTTAGGTCTTCATTTGCAAAGGCCAAGATTTATCTCCAAAACTTGTCCCAAATTCTCCAACCAAAGCTGTTTGAACTCTGACTCCATTTTCCCAGCACTATCTGCAGGACTCGACAGTTGTTACCAAGCAAAACGTGGAGGACTGCACAAGAAGTGGGAAAAGTGAGAGGTATTGCTTCTGCTAATGTCTGATAATAAAATTGCAAAGCAGAAAACAACCTTCACAGGTCGTCTAATTCATTCACTGATGGAATAATCAGCATGTGTATATCATTCTTCTTAAGTGCTTTTCTAACTTGTTCTTGATAGCATCTGATGAGGAAGACTCCATGATCTCTCCAGACCATTTATTGCAGGTATTGCTTTCCTTGGAGTTAGAAAAAAATTATCATCTACCTTGAAATACTTGCTAGAGTTTAAGCTCATTACTTGCTGCAGAGAGCAGATTATTCTCCTCTGTAGCAATGCCCGACAGTAATATCTTCACTCTTTCTTTCTCCTTCTAGACTGTCTCAGGACTTGCACTTTATATGAGGTCTTATTTTCTAGATCTTTGATCATTCTTATTGCTCTCTCCTTTACAGAAATACAAGTGTACCCATCTATATTGATTAACTTTCTCTTTTTCACAGTCCCTAATTTATGCAAATCATTTGCACTGTACTCCCTTTCTCAATTTACCTGTAGTTCTTCCCAGGACTTGTTGTCACTTAGAAGTTCATTAAGAAACCTATGATAGCATCATGTATGAAATAGTTATAGACTACCAAATCCAGAAAAGCCCTCCAAAGCATTCCACTCAACGTGTTCTTCTATTTTAAAAGTAAACACTGATAACTACTGTCTCAATATGGTACATAAGAAATGAAAATACATTTCTTTCAGAGCAAGTCAACATTTAGAGGCTCTAATTAGACTACATATACTACTGAAAGATAATTGTTCTGGCAAATGAAGACTAGGAGATAAGAAAGGTGAACAAGATAGTAGAAAAAGGGTAGACTAACAAAGAATGTACACAGGAAAATAGAATTGTGTGATAATAAACTTGGAACTAGTTCCTTAACAGTGTTTGACAAGTGTCCTCCCCTTCCTTTAAACCTTTTCTAAAAATCAACTTGAGCAAAACCCCAAATTTGCTACATCAACGTCATCTAATTACAGCTACATGATGAAGCTTTCAGATTCCATTTTGCTTTGATGTTAATTTTTGCTTGGCCCCTAGTTGGCATGGCATAGAGATAAATCATTATATGCAGAAAAATTTCTATGTTTCCTAAGAAACAGTTCTGGTTTCAAATAATACTCTGCATCATTATATATTTTTATATAGATATATTATAACTCCTTAAAATAGCTATTTTCTTTGCTATCTGTAAAACATCTGGCACTCCTCTGGTGCTACACACAATGAGGAGGGAAGGAAGGTATTCTCAGATGACAGAAAAAGTTAATGAAGAAATTCAGCACCTTACATTGCTAAATAATTTAAGGATAGAAAATAACACTTAGGTCTTTTATCTAAACCACTTCATTATTGATTTAGCTCCAGTATCTCCTAATATTAGAGTAGCACTTATTTTGTATAGGACTTTTTCACAAATGATTTTACAGCTATGAACTTCAAGCGTCTTCAATGAATAGAAGAGGCAAATACTGCAGACTATTTGCATAAAGGAATTATTTTTAACTACTGTGGTCTAAAATAATTTGTAGAATGCTTAGCATTAGCTTATGTTACTATGTAAAATTTATCAAAATAAGACATGATCTGATTGTCAAAGCATGAAGCAGATACTAGATAGACATAATTCTCCACTATAATTACACAGAATCACAGAATCACAGGGGTTGGAAGGGACCTCTGGAGATCATCTAGTCCAACCCCCCAGACAGAGCAGGGACACCTACAGCAGGTTGCACAGGACGGCATCCAGGCCGGTTTTGAATGTCTCCAGAGTCGGAGACTCCACCACCTCTCTGGGCAGCCTGTTCCAGTGCTGTGCCACCCTCAAAGTAAAGAAGTTCCTCTTCATGTTTACATGGAACTCCCTACGTTCAAGTTTGTGCCCTTTACCTCTTGTCCTATCATTGGGCACCACTGCAAAAAGACTGGTCCCATCCTCCTGGCACCCTCCCTTTAAGTAATTAGAGATGTCTTGGACATTTCTCTGAGACAATGAAAGGAAAGTCACAAGATACCATCCCCCCTTCAACTAAATGGAAGAGAAATTCCTGTCAATTTATTTGTCACCCATGCTCCACTGATTTGCAGATTGGAATCCCTAATTTTCTGAATATTTATATCCCATCCTTACAACTGCATTGATAGCAGACTGTAATTGTACAAGGCTATGTATAAATATTGGTTCATAGAGAAAACGGTTTCAGATGAGGTACTTGGATCTCCTTCTACCTCTGCAAACATTTTGTAATTATTTTCAAAGTTACCCCTCAGTGTGTAGCTATGAAATACAAAAGTTTATTTCTGATTTGGGGTGGATGTTGGCACAAGAAAACAAAAAGTATCATCTCTCGCCTCCCTGAAAGCACTGAATAAACAGTTTCGCATGTCACAGCTTGATTTGTGAATGTGAAAATCTTGAAATAGGAGTCCTGCTCGCAGAAGCTGCGAAAGAGCAACTTCATGCACTGCAATTTCATGGTTGCAACGTGCAACTGCATGACTGGAGTATTTGGACCAAAGTTGCTCCAAATAGTATAGACAGAAATAAGATTTTTAGTCTGTTTCTATAAAATGATGAGTGTTCGCAACAAGTAACTAGTTTATTTCATCTACATCATCTTTCTTAACTGTGAGATGTGCAACACTCTCTGTAATTCTGCAAACAATTCTATACAATTGTGGTCTTTGGAAATTATCTAAGCAGATAGCTAATGGGTGATTTAAGCATATGTAAATGCAATTCCTGTGGTTTTAAGAGATTCTCCAGAATTAGGCTGGTTTCTCACTTGGATTGTTCTGTTTAGGATTCTAACTACCCATTAGGTAATGAAGGGGCTTAAATCTTGTGGAGACTAGTAAATTTAGATATTTCTCTTCTTTTGAAATAGACACACACTTCTGCCCATGTCCTTATGAAAATATACTCAAGAATATGAAAATCCAAACAGAACTTGGCTTGAACACTGGCTAAGAGCTGAGTGTGACTGAAACATTATCTCTGGATGCTAAGGGGAAGGAACACACAGAAACAAAGAATATTTCAATCCAGCCTGACCTTGTCGGGTCATACACATATACAAAAAACCAATCAACCAAACAAAAAACCAATAAAAACCTCCAAAACCAAAAAACCACCTGGGAATGGATTTTGGATCAAGATGCTGACTGACATTTTGGTCCTGTAAGCCAAGGGAACTACTCATGACTTTTTGATTCCTCTTCTGCTAAATAGCACTTGAATCCAAGATACCTAGCTCTGAATTATTCTCTAAAATGGAAAGATCAAGAACATCCTATGATAACTATCTCAGTCTAAGATCAGTTAAAGACTAGTTCTGAACTGAAATTCACTGGGCTTCATTATAAACATCCATTAAAGAATGCACAGTACTTCTCTTATGCAAAGTATAAAAAGAAAATTAAAGAGGAAAAACACACATGGAGAAGGTTCACTGCTGGGGACTACAAGCTATGAGAAATAAAAGTGGACGAAAGGCTCAATATTAAGAGTACTTTGATAGTCAGATAGCAGACAATCTGCTGATGTCAGACAAATACGTTGGCCTAGACTGACAGTAGAGACAAGGATGGCCAGAGCTTGGACTAATGGATGAAGATGACCTAATGCAGCTTAAGAAATCTTATCTGTCCAAGCCTGAGTCTTCTCAAGTGCATGTCTTCATTTACGCAAGTGAACCACCAGTAACAGGGGCATTACTGGATGCAATTTAACAGAGCTGTACAGCCCTCCTTTGATCTTAACAAATGGAAGGAAACTTCAAGTTATAGGATCTTTTTATGTCAAAGGTAACATATATAATCAAGGACCGTTTTTTCTGTAATTTACTTGATTACATTTTAATTCAGCTGCCCTGCTGTCATGGTTTGGGCCAGACTGGGTACTGAAACGAACAACAGATGCTCTCCCCCACCTCTCTTTCCAAGGATAATATTTACAAAACCGTATCAGGCTCCCAGGATGACAATCAGGTCACCAGCAGGCACTGGAAAAGTCCCAAACTGGACCCAGCAACAGACGGGAACTGGATTCCAGATCTGGATTTAGGAACACACGGATTGGGATCAAAGGCAGATGAACAGACAGAGTCCTCCTCAGATGCCAGCCATTGAAGAAAGAGGCTGACCCTTTGATCCCTCAGCTTGTATACTGAGCATGATGTAGATGTGATGGAATAACCTGTTGGTCAGTTTTGGGTCACCTGTCCTGTCCGCCCCTCCCTGCAAGTGTGACCCCTCTACGCTTTTCTGCTTCCGACCCTCAAACGTGGCACACAACGAAGTTAGCTGACCTTGGTTGTTATAGCAATAAGTGTAAGCAAAAGCATCTCTGCATACCGTTCCTTGGCATAAATTATAAATAATCAGGTCTTATCACTGTGGGAGCAGACCACAGTCTTAAAAATATGCCGCTGGTTTCAGACAGTTCAGTTAGTTAGAAGAGGCTTAGCTGCAAAATAAAATTACTGAACAGAAAATCAGTTGTTTTACCTCAAACCAGGACACCTGCAAAATTATCTCAGAAGCTGTTCAATTTACTTGCTACAATACATATGTCAAATATTGAACATTCATGAGCAACAATTACAAATAAATTGCAGCTGGCAAATTTTTTTGAGTAGCCCAATGGCTGAAATTAATTAGCAAATTGGTTTCTACTGAAAAGACAAAGGTTTATGTTTGAAAGATCAGCTTGATATTTTACTTTATTCTGCTGAAAAATGGGTATTTAACATTACATAAAGACAAAGTCAGCTCAGCCGTACCTGCCAGACCACACTGGTCGTATAAGCAACACAACACAAAATGAGTTGATGGGTTGCAGTGTACTTTGGCAGCAATGGTGGCATACAAAACCCATTGTTGCTGTCTCTGTGAAATGGCCTTTCAGTATGTTTTCATCGGAGAGACTGAATGTAAACCACAATCTAGGAACTGATAGGAAAACTCTACAAACCACACTCTCAGTGCTCACAAGTGTTGTGATGCTGATAGCTGTTTTCCTTTCTATTCCTCTCCAATACAAACAAACTGGTATGTCACAGATGCTTGAAATTAGATGAAGGGATTTCAAAATAAAGAGGAAAATCAAAATAATACACATATACTTTAATTGTATGAGTTAACAGCTGAACTCCTAGGTAACAGAAGAGATTGTTACCCAAAATCTCATTACAGAATAAATCAAATCTCAGCACACTTCTTACATGATATTGCTGTTGTATCACTAAAGTCCATGGCATGTGTGAAGTAATGCCACTGATACTGTTTTTATACTTTGCTTTGTTTTGTCAGAAGCACTTTAAGAATGAACATTTTCAATGACAATACTTATGAAAAGCAGAGGTTTCTATAGGCGTATTAAAATATACACTTAAAGAAACAACTAACAAAATGTTAACAAATAACAACAGATTAACTGAAGCAGGACACGTGTGTAACCTATTGAAAATAAATGACACAATGTCTTAAAAATACATTTTAAATGGAATATAGAACACTGGAGTAGATGTCTTATAGAATCTTATGCTTACAATGGATCTTGGAGAATGTAAAATATTGATTTGTTTACTGTCTTCTTCATATTACCAAAACACCTCAGTATTTCTGCTAAAATGATGTACTGTGAGAAATATAACATTTTTGCTTGCATTCTCATCAGGCTTCAGAGTTAACATCTTAATTATATCACACCAGCCATTTACAAGGTCAAAAAGTCCTTAAGCTGTTTGCACAAGCTCAGGAGGGCAATTAAATTAAATAAAGGATAAATTTTTGCGATCGTATTTTTAAATTCCCATATGGGTAACAAAGTGACCAATTTTAAAATAAAGGGCCAAACATAACATCACTGTACATGTTCTTTTTATTCTGGAAAAGTGCAGTGCTTTGATTTTTCAAGTCATAGTATTTTTAGGAAGGAAATTCTAACAAAGAAGAACATTTAACTAGATCATTTTGTGTCAGATGTTTCCACATTCTGAATATTCATGGAGTTCTGGTATCTCATCTTAAACATGTTATTGTAAAACCGAATTTGATATAGAGGATTATAACAAGAATAACTCCAGTAGAAAAAGGCTACCGTACAAGGAATGACTAAATAAAACCTTTCAATTTGGAAAAGAGGCAGCCGGGATGGGTTGTGTCCTAGATGTCTACAAATCATAAAAGGAAAGCAGAAAAAAAAGGCGGCAGCAGCCCAGGAACTAGAGGGCTCTCAGGAAAATTGTCAGGAAACAGTACTACTGACAAGAAAGAAAAGTACTTCCTTGTGTGGTACATACTAATTTGTAGAACTCATGGCCCTAGGTTCCTAGGTTCACAGAAACATATGTAAGCTAAAAATGAGATTAGAGAAATTTACTGAGGATAGCTCCCTCAGTAGCTCTTAACCACTGTAGTGCAAGTTCAACTTCTGCTAAAAAGTCTCATAAGAATTCCATAACAATTAACCCCTGGAAGCTGTCCGGATGGACAAGGGAAATGATCTCTCCATGTAGGTCCTGATCTAATGCACCTTTCAAAGCATTTCCATAGCCACAAAGCCAGCCTAATCAGGATGGCATTTCTTTGGTTCCATGGCACATGAAGTGAAACGATTGCCCATTTTGTCAGGCAAAGCTGGTGCCTTGCTAGTAGTTCATATTTACTCTACAGAGTACTTGGAAGCTTAGCAACTTCATCACCTCTTCATGATCTTCAAACAATAAGTTTATACAAGTTTTTTTCTAACAGTCATATAAGTAGAAACTTAATGACTTCAGCTATATTTCAGTCTATGGTTTTGCTGAGTATTTCTTAGCTGAAAATAAAATCTATAAATAAAACTCTAATTCTTAACCAGTGCAAAAATTAGTAAAAATACGTTTCAGATGCAAAAGAAAATAAGTCAGATTAAATACAGGGTGTAGACCTGTTTTGCTGGAGAAAGGCGTTTTCACATAGTTATTCTTCTAACCAGAAGGGCATTTATAAATGCCCATTTACAGTATGTATTCTTGCAGTTGCATTGCAATACTTCCACTTGTATTGTGTAGAAGCAGAAACGTTCCATGTCAGCTTGTTAACAGCCTTCATATCTGGAGGCTATTGTCATATACGTGTTCCTAAAATACTCGCAAATTTGTTGCTTAGCTAAGGATAGAAAAATAACTGGTATGTTTTTCTTTTCTTCAAAGAAAACTGACTTAATTAGCCAAGTGAACAGCAGGGTTGAAGCCAAAATATGTTTTAAATGTCCTGATTCCATCCTTTCCTCATTTCGTGTTAAGACTGTAAAACACACAGTGTTCCCTGGGGCAAGAGGCATGTCTCTGTTTACTCTGTAAAATGCTTAGTACAAGAGGAACTTAAAAAAAAATTCCAAGCGATAATTCTCAAGCATTTCCTTCTTTGTGTTTATACTGACATTTTAAGACTGTTAATTCTATCGCTCTTGGAGATTTTCAGTAATTCACATAGAAAAGAAACAGATGTACACAAATGCAGTGAGATAGACAGGCACTTGAACCTATGCAGGAAAAAGTGCCTTAATTTTTTAGAACCCTGACTATTCCCTGTATGGTTAGACACCCATACAACATTAATGCAGAAACAGCTTTAGGCACCAAGCAACTGAAAACACATGCTTAGGATGGCAAATAACAAGACTGTAAAATCAGTTCCAGGTCCTACGGGATGCTGACAGGGAGCACAGCTGTGTAGCAGGAGCCTGCCTTAGGCAGTTGCGACTGAAAGCCACACTCAGTTGATCCTGGGTAAGGTCTGCAAAACTCCTTCTCTGTCTGAGTCCTTAGAGCAGCAAAATCTACTTCTGCATGTACTGCTGGGATGTGTTGTCCTCAATTTACATAGGAAAAAAATGATATTATAGACCTGCATATTTACAGTTTCCCTTGACAGTAATCTTGCATAAACTTACGGAACTCATATAGTGTGGAACAGGATGAATTTCTTAAGAATCACTTGTCTTCTGGAACTGGAATTATTCATCTCCTAACTCTGACATAACCTTCTTTAACAACTTTGGTTGACTTTTTCTGTCTCAATTTTATTCACACAAACAGCTGTTATTTCTGCTCATCCACAAAAAAAGGGGACTCAACAATCTTGAGAAAACCTTTTCACGTGTAACTTGTACAGTCCAAGATTACAAAGACAAAAAGAATTGGAAAAACATCCAAAACTTTTTGATGCTTATCTTGCATGAATCACTCAATTTCTGTATCACTGAATTCAAATTGCTTTTGTTGCTTCAAATTGCACTGGGACGTGTATAGATACAGACAATAAAGCATTAAGCAGGGAATGATGGGTCATGGAGATTCTACAGCTGTAGACATTGGAAATATTAACTACCCGATTCAGTTCTTACAGGAAGGAATACAACGTTTTTCTTTTATAGGGACCACAAGTGTAAAACAGGTATCACAAAGCTATCACGGCTACATCATAGCTATTACTTTCTATCCTTCAGTAAGAGAAAAAAGCTGGAAAGTGCTGACATGTTAACAGAGACCCTGATGACTTGTAAACTATTAACAGAAGTCCTCTTTTTAAAAATATGATAGCAAACTTTAGACAATGTGCAACAGGGAATAATGAGGGAAACTCCCTTGACAAGTGAGTGACTGTGCCAGATGATTTCTATTCTCCAAGCAGCACATGTAAACCAGAAACCCCTCCGTGTTCTCTACAGGTAGGACGTACAATGTCTTACATTTCCTAATTGACCACACAGTTCTCAGAGTGTCAGTGAATTGTTTGACATAAAAGCATATTTTAAACAGGGCAACACCATTTATAGTGAAGCAGAAGAATCTTTTATTGATCTTTTGCAAAACATGGTGTCATTTTTGGAAGTCCAGCAGAGGAAGAAGCTTTTTGTGTGCTTACATCTGTCTTTCTGCATTTTTTATCTTCTTTCAAAGGTAACAAGACTCACATTACAGGAATTTGTAAGAATCTTTAAAAATAACTGTCAAATATGTGAGTTCTTTCTATATTTGGTTACAATGGTTATGGGCAAGTTTTACAAGTTTCATAGGCTTGACCTATAGTGTCAACTACAGGTAATAGTGCTGCCTACTGTTTCAGAGCTATACAAGCATGGTATGGAAACTGCTGCATCTGCTTCCTTAAATGTTATAGTGGTACACAGTGATTATATCATTAAGGCAGAAGAAATCAAGAATCCAGTAGGATTTGATTTTTTTTTTATCATTTTGAAGCAAATAGAAGGAAAAAGAGATCAAAAAGTTTCACTTTGTGAAAAAAAAACCAACCAAAAAACAAAAAAACCCCTAAGCAATTATATTAATTTGAAGGCCTGCTTTTAATGCTTGTGTTGTTCACATATGAAGTGGAACGATCTTACATGTGTAAGATTTTTGCCTGTAGCAACTGATTTTTGCAATTTTTTACTTGAAATTGTTCTTATAAACAGAATATAGATAGCAGTAAAATTTGAGAGGTATTTTAAGAAAAAAGGTTGAAGTGCCATAATAGTATATCCACAGTCCCTAGGAAAATAAGTCATGTTCTCTTTTAGTCCCTGTGTCATTGTTGTAAAAGAAGCTTGCTTCTTCTTAGTTAGCATAGGGGCATCTTCTACTTCCTAGTTCTATAAGTATCTTAAAAAGCAGAGAAATACTTTTCACTTCAGTTCAGTAAGAACTGAGATATAAGACCTTTTTCAAGATTATAATGGGTTTATGTGTCAAGGTTTTGGTAGCAGGGGTGCAGGAAAGGCTGCAGGGGTTGCCAGTTTCCCCATTTGGGTCCCCAAGGCTGAACCCATCAGTAATGCTTGTGGCACCTCTGTGATAACACATTTAAGAAAACGTAAAAAATGCTACACAGCAGCTGTGAGAGAAAGGAGTGAGAAAAATGGGAGAGAAACAGCCCTGTGCACAAGGTCAGTGAAGAAGGAGGAGGAGGAGCTCCAGGTGCCAGAGCAGAGATTCCCCTGCAGCCTGTGGAGAAAACCATGGTGACACAAGCTGTCAGCTCATGGAAGTCCACGGTGGAGCAGATATCCACACTGCAATCCATGGACAATGCCACACTGTAGCAGGTGGACATGCCCCGAATGAAGCTGCAGCCTGTGGAAGGCCCATGCTGGAGCAGGCTTCTGGCATGAACTGCAGCACGTGAAGAGGAGCCCACATAAGAGGAATTTTTCTGGTGGTAGGTGTGGCCCATGGGGGACCCACACTGCAGCAGTCCATTCCTGATGGACTGCACCCCATGGAAAGACCCATGCTGGAACAGTTCTAGAAGAAGGATCCACATTGGAGTAGTTCATGAAGGACTGTAGACTGTGGGAGGTACCCCACGCTGGAGCAGGGGAAGAGCATGAGAAGGAAGGAGAGGCAGAGACAAAGTGTTATGAACTGACCACAGCCCCCATTCCCCATCCCCCTGCGCTGCCTGGGGCGGGAGGAGGTAGAAGAGTCAAGAATGAACAAGTGAAATTGAGCCTAGGGAGAAGGAAGGGGGAAATTGTTTTTAGTTTTGTCTTTGTTTCTCACTATCCTACTGTATTTTTACATGGCAGTAAATTAAGTTAATTTTCTCCAAGTTGAGTCTGGTTTGCCTGTGATGGTAATTGGTAATTGATCTCCCTGTCTTTGTCATGACCCACAAGCTTTTTCATCTTATTTTCTTCCCTGTCCTGTTGAGGGGGAGTGAGAGTGTGGCTTGGTGGGTGTCTAGCATCCAGCAAAGTTTAACCCACTACAAAGACAGATAATTTAACTTAGTTTTCCATTTTTGTTTAGGCTAATTCATCCCTCATTTGCCTCCCATTTATTACCACTGCTTATATTTCTTTAGTCTAAAGCCAGACCATGGATTTACTCCATCCATCCCACAATTTTTCTGCTGTAACCTCAGGGAAGATAATGACTATTAAAGCAGCACATTACACTGACAGCCAAATAAATACTTGTCATTGTTGCATAGGTAGCAACAGCCTTTGCACTGCTGTTCCCTTTGACTCAATCCCCATTTTATCCACACTGCTCATGAAAAAGATCTAAAAAACAGTATCTAGACTCAGTCATGAGAAAGATTTAACAGCATGCCTGAGAGGAATAGTTTCTACTTAATAAGAGCCTTCTCTGTCAATGACTTGTCATCCTCAGTAGGCTGGTGCAAAAAATCAAGGAAGGAATTACAAAATCTGTGAATTTAGGGAATCACCTTTACTTTTTGAGCTCAGGAATGTTTGGAAGATGGCAATATTAAAAAGATCCCAAGATAAGTAGCAGCAATGATAAGCTGCTGGAAATACCAACACGAGTGTTGACAAATCTCACATTCCTATCAGAAGCCTTGCAAGGGTCTTTAAGAAAGACTGCAATAAAGTGATCAAATGAGTATCCTAGTTTTATTTTTAAGATCCAGAGTAATTATTTATTTCAAAAAAAGAAATGAAAAAATGCTATTTTATTTTTCAAAGTCATTTTAATTTTAAATTGCTATTATAATTTTTGAATATTTTTGTAGAAAGTACTGGATATTGGATGAGAAAATGGTAAAAGAATGAATTATATGGTTTGACAACACACTGAAGGAAATTCAAATCAGCATATAACTTGAAGCCCATTGTTTATAAGAAAAGAGTAGCTAGTAAGCTGGATGCAGTCAATGGCACCTAGTCCAAATATCTTAAGGAAAAAACCCAACAACAGTGGTATCTGTTGGGTTCTAACACAAGTGAAAAGCTGCTTTCCTGGCACAAATTTAACTTGATAGGGTTTTTTTTCCCCCTATGCTTCATATCCCATATGGTCACTGGATAATCATCCGGTTTCTCATTTCTTTATTTCTGTGCTTTGCACAAAGTATCCTTAAAATCAGCTACTATAGAATGAGCTGTCAGTTTTTAACTCAGTGTAGTAATTGCTTTTGTCTTACCTCCTTAATTTATGTTTCAATTAATCTGTTCTGAGCACTTGCAGTCCTTCTAGTCCCATGTATTTACCATTCTGGGCTTTGGCAGATGACCGTAACTGCAATCATATTTATCCTTACTGACTGTAAGAAAAAGTGATTGACAATCATGGAATCAAGCCAGCAAGGGGAAGGAGTCCCAAACTGGTAACTGGGGCACAACATATAAGAAAGCTGATGATTTCTCACACTGATAGTATGCAACACTGAAAAAAGTCCTTTCTACAACTATACTTTTCTCTGCTAGGAAGAAGGCTAAATACAAGTAGGGAGTGATGAAGATAGCTCATCACAAGAGGGCCTGATGTCCTCTTGTCATTTGTCTATATAGGAGATACCTGCCATTTCAGCTGTTCCTCTAGCAACTTGAAAACTCAATGCCTCTATGTAAAATTGTTTTTAAAGTACAGCCTTACTAGTTCCATGTTTCTCCAAATTGTACAGTGCTTCTGTACAGAGTGCAGAAGGGTTTTTTTGTATTCCCACCACTTTTGTACAAAAAACCACAAAGTACAGTTTGAAGAAACTAGTTAATTCCCAAAGCTAAATTTTTTTTTTGAAAGACAAATAAGTCCTTTAAAGATGGATCAGCAACAAGGATTTAGAAGTTAAATCTTGACTAGTTGTCATAAGGAGAACAATTTAATGTTTCTTCTTAGCATAAACATTACCAAGGTCCTCACTGAATGGCAAATAGATAATGTTCTTTTTGCAGCCGACAATGCTATTCTGAAAACAGAAGTGTATGACACATTCAATAGCATATTTCAATTACTGCTATTGCAGAGTGACTAGGTGAGCAGCAATTCTGTAGAAAACAATGTAAGGATTATACTAGTTCAGAAGTGGGATATGGGCCAACAATATCGTGCTGGTGCAAAGACCAATAATCATACTAAGAAGTATATACAGAGATATTATGTTACACGTATGAAGTAATGATTTGAACCCTTTCTACCCCGGTAAAGCTGCTCTTTTCAAGAGTCCTGTCTAGTTTTGCATAAGAGATTTTAAGAAGGAAACAGACATGGAGAAAACAAAGGTCAGTGAAAATAGTCAATAGATACCGTAGCTGAATTCTGTGATGAGAGAAATGGAATATGAGCCTATCACAGGTTGTAAGGAGACTGTGCATAAACTAACAGTAAAACAACAAGGGAGACTATGTCAGTGCTAGAGGTTCCAATGGTAAGACTAGTGAGCACTAGTTTAGTCTGCTTGGAGACCATGAGAGATTTTAAAGAGCAAGTCAAAGAATGTCTGTCAAGAGTGATATAGGCCCTGCCTTCTAACAGTGAGGAGAGACAGTGTCTTCCAAGGTGCTTGCCATCTCTTTTTTATGATTTCTCTAATTTTTGTAGAATGAGTTATCAATTTATTAATGCATTCAGTTATTAACTTATTTACTACACTGTTTTCCTCCATATTCTAAAGAATATATTGGGTCACTGCAGCACTGCCTAATTTGTTCCCAATACGCGCTCATACTTCTCTCTCTTAGACGTGTAAACTCAGTCTTGAAGAAGAGCTGATCTGGTTCTACTTCAAGCTCTGCCTCTAACTTGTAAAATCAATGAGTGATCTGTCAACAAGCCACTTTTAACTGAGATTTAGACTTCTTTAGTCTCTACTCATCTGCACTAATGCTCCTTTTTTCATTTGCATATCTTGACAATTCAGTGCCTAAACATGTTACCATTTCTTCAGCCAAAGTGGCTTCTCATATCAGACAAGTGTCAGTATGTTAATACTCTTCTTCTGATAGACATTAACTCACGCTCTGCTGAACTTCCCAAATGATTTGGTGAAGCAACTGGAGTGCAGCTGAGGACTTCAAAAAAAAAAATGTAGTCAGTTTCTAAGAATCCCTAGGAGCGGATAAATCTATTACTAATAGACTGACTGCAACTAAAATTCTTTGATATTTCTCTCTGTACTTTTGATCAAATAGTTCAGGGTTTCAGGAGAATGTCAGTAGTACTAAAAAAGGTTTGACCACCTCAACCCAATCTCCATCCTCAGGCCAGTGATCCTTTCAATATCAGCAAGCCTGTCTATTCGTGTGAGATATTAATGTTCTGTCAGCTATCATATTCACGAACAAAACTGCCAGAATAATGAGGAAAGAAATCCAAATGAGGAAAGAAATCCAAACCTGGATTCTCTATGAAGCTGGATAGCTCCATGTTTTAGTACTTCATAGAGATTTTAGAGGGCAAGATTAGCAGGCAGACTGACATGGGTGCAGTTGTAGTGGGCATCTACTATAGACCTCCTAATCAGGAAAAATGAACAAAGAAAAAGATAAATGCCTTTTAAAAAGTTCTCCAGCTCAGTGTTTGTTTGTGAGTCATCAAAATATTGACTGTTTCTCTTGGCAGTTCCCACTGGAAATGTGGTCAGTAGACCAGCTGGATCAAAAATTAAGTTTAGTCAATTTAATTTTTAAGCAGTCAGCATCGGTATATGAAGGGGAAATCATGCTTAACCAACATGATAGCCTTCTACAATAAGATGATTCGGTTGGTGATGAGGGGAGAGTAGTAGATGTTGTTTATCTTGACAGATCTTTTGCACATAAAGCATCAGATTTCAAGGAACTTTCTCTGTTCAATAAGCATCTTGTTGTGCCTTAGCAGAAAATAAGGTTTCCCACTCTTGTTCTCTGCAAGTTCCAAACATGGGAGTATTTTTCAGGAAACACACTAAAAAAGTTAGATTGAACTGATACAATATCACTATTTGAAATGAAGACAGAACAAAATCCGACAAAGATGGTATGGG
The DNA here is from genome assembly GCA_008921705.1 of Burhinus oedicnemus. NCBI lineage: Eukaryota > Metazoa > Chordata > Aves > Charadriiformes > Burhinidae > Burhinus > Burhinus oedicnemus. Next base: position 3,173,829 of record VFFE01009229.1, read on the forward strand.
AAAGGAGTTTTTGCTTTGCCTTTAGTCCAGACTTGGAATAGGAAAATGCTGTGAGTAAAGTAAAAATACTGAGTCCCAAGCAGGTAAAACACAATAAGTGAATGAGGGAAAGAAGTTTTCTACATCAAATTGCTTTCTAAATACACAAAATCTCTTCAGTTTGATCAAGCCAATAATCTGTGTGTTAAAGTCATATTATTTCTAATTCGTATCAGCAACCCTTTGCCAGTGCGTACAATGGTGTAGAAAGTTAATGTTCCATAGACTGTTGGAGTATCTCAAATATGTCCATTGAGATTTTACTTTTAAAAAGAAAATCTGCATTATATCTTCTCAAAACTTGAGTTGCCAAAAAAGTATAATTTATCTCTTCTGTGTTACACTCAATTGCTCTTTTGGATCTCAGCTGTAATACTCAAATTTTGTATCAATCTAATTGGAAAACCTGTGGCAAATATGCAAAGCAAGAAATTTAGGTACAGCAGAAACTACAGTTTCAATTTTCTTGATTTAAAAGATACTGTTTTTATCAATGCAAGTTCAGATATTTTTTAAAAAGTGATGATAAAAATATTTCTTGAAAGGAAAATAGTTTTAAAAAGCTGACATATATTTTATAAGGAGAGTAAAGCAGACATTCAGTGAGATGAAACTGGCCAAATACTCAGTGTGTACTCTGTTTCACTTTCAGACAAGTTTATAAGACTACTGAAATTTGATTCAAAGTGAAGCAGGAAGTTTAAACACGTTAAAAATCTCCCTACTTTAAATTTATTCCTAGTTCAAGTAAAATGGGAAACATTTCCATTTATAATGGATTTTGTGAGCAATGGCCCACATCTTCATTTATTTTTTAACATTAGTCAGAATTTTGGTAGTTACATTTCTTGACAGAGTTCTTTTAAAGATTCATGTATTTTTGTGAACTGAGAATTCTGCAGCTAAATCAGTGTCCTGCCTTGAATACTCAAAAATTAGTAAATGGGTTATATATTACAAGAATGTATTGGTAATTTTTAGAGAGGAGCTGGTACAGTAATCTGTATTTCCATGCTACGTGATGTCCTTCTAGGTAACATGACTCTGTCTCTGCTAATATATTCAAATCTATACAAGTAGCCAATGCCGCTGCTGTCAGATATCTTTTCAGCAGTTTACATGAAATAAACTAGTTCCTCAGGCATTCTCATAAAAATTGCTACCAAAAGTGACATCCTTATGAATGTGCACTACTACTACTTAGAGCGGATCCCTGGAAGCTGAAAGTTGAGACGAATGGTGATGCAGTTGAAATGAAGTCTTCAGTAATTCTGCCTGTTCTGTGCTGTTCAGCAAAGGAGTGCTTAGAGCTCAGAGTCTTTAAAGTCATCAGTTTGACATCTTTGAGGCAGAAGCAAAGAGAGTCATGCTATATATGTAAGAAGTCATGAATGTAATGTCCTGTAGGTATGGCAAATGTTCTCAGTACCCTTCAGAGTTTTAGAATTTTTATAAAATATTTATTAAAAATTTCACTTGCATTATTTCAAATAAGAAGGAGGTCAATATCACCTGACATGCACACCAAGTTATTTGACACCATCTCAGTGTCTTTGAGGTTTATAGGGTGTCCAAGAACATATACATACATGATCTACTACCATAATCTGATGCATTTTAATATCCTCTTACTGAAAGCATAATCTTACTTTAGGATGTAATAGCTGTAGAATTATGCTGGATTCCTAACTGGCAGAGACTTTGTTTTCTTGGTAAGAACTTTTGCAATAATAAAAAATGCTAGGCATTACAGACTGTGCTCTGAAAGCAGATAATTATTTGATCTCATTTGCACTGTTTTTTGCAAGAGTGATAAAAATTTAACACAAGTGCCACATTATGCCTTCCAAGAGATAATGTCCATTAGTTTTTAATTTTATTTTATTTAAATGAACTCAGAATTATGGCTTCAGGCAGGCATTGTGTAGGCAAAGAGTTAGGCACATTTTTCTCTCAAGCACACTGGCAATGAATTCTCACGTGGTCCATCAAAACCCCCTGCCTGTAAATATGTTGCAAAAGTCATCTTACTGCATCACAACTACAAGCTGCAACCTTATCTATTTTTTCTGGTCCTGAATGCCTTCCACAGCTTGACTACTGCTTTTCAGTCTTAATTGTCATCATGCCTTGATATATCACAGCCATTTCAGAGAGCTGGATGGTCATTCCCTTGACCAGTAGTGGTAACAGATAACAAAGGAGTGAAATGATGGATCAAAGGTTATTTTCAGTAAAAGTAAGGAAGGGACCACCAGCATTTCACTGACTAGTTGTGAATGTGGTGTTTTTAAGACCTTCAGGCTTGATATTAGAAAATATCATACCATAGAAGTATCTATGACACAATGACCAGAAATTACCTAAGCATCTCCATTGTCACACTAAAGTATAAAAGGAAGACTGTGCATGCGTGCGAGGGAGTAAACTGGTAGGACTTACACTTGTGGAGCAAAAAGGAAAGCTAACTTTTATAAAGCAAAAGAAGAGTAGTGGTGTTTGCTTCCCAGCAAATCTGTTGGAGGCATGAGCAAAGGTGGCTCTGTCATTTAGAGTGATATTCGTCTACTCCTTCTTTCTGTACTAAATTAATCCTTATGTGATTGGTGCTGTTCTGCCTGGGATACAAGCTTACAGTGAAATAAAGAATCACTGACCTACCTAGCCACTCCTGCTTAGTAAAGATCATGTGCCCTTTTCTTTACTACATGTATTTCACTACATGTATATTTACTAATGTAGGGCTAGTAGAAAAAACAGGAGTAAAACTACAGTAAACTTTCTCTGCAGTTTGAATTTTATACAAGTTTATTTGTCTCCTTGTCTGGAATTATGTTGCAACATTGCTGTGCTCTTTAAGCCACTAAATAACAATCATATTACATACTAGGAATGGCTAAATTTCCATGAGAACTAATATCAGTTATTCACACCATGTGGTTTCCTAACATTATCTTCTGGCATTTTAGCAGATGCTATACATACAAAGATTAGTAGCAGTCTAATCTAGTAACACTGTTATAAGGAAAGCCTCATGACTGTTTACGAGCGGGTTTTTTCCAAACTTTTTTTACTCCTTGATTAACATTTATTCATATAAACGCTGCAGCAGTATTACTCATGTAAATAAAGTATCATAAAAAGTGTGTAGTATATATCTAGAATTGCAATTCAGGCTGTTGGATTTCTGATCATCAGTTTAAAAAGCTTCATATAAAATGGGATTTTTTTTCATTCTAGTGGCAGATTAAATCAGACTGGAGTTATAATCTCTCTAAATTATTTCTCCAACTGGAAATCTTAGTGTGTCCCATGATCTTAAAAAATAATAATAAAAAAAAAAAAAGAGTAAAACATCACCAAAAAAATAATGCGCCTTTAAGTGTATTGCCAAGCATCAGTCTGCTCTGTAATTGCCCTCTGCCATTTTTGCAGTTGCTGCAGACCAAATTAAAAGTAGCTGGCCACAAAGGGCAAATCACAGGGAGACCTGGTGCCATTAGTAATCAGAGGAGATGATTAGTGAGAACGGCAGAGGAGACGTTAAACTGTGCTAAGTCATTAAGGAGAGACATACAGACTCTGAAATGTTGGTAATGTGGGAAAGGAAAAACCAGGAAAGACCAAGTGATACTAAAAATATTTTCAGCTATAGCATCTGTATGTGAAGACCACCTAGTGAGTAAAAATCTGGCAGGTAGGTAATAATGGAATTCTCATCATTTCAAGTGCTTTCTTCTCCCATTCTCATTATTTTCCAAAACGTTTTCTCTTTACCTGCTTCGTTTACTTACTTCCTTTCTTTTGACTTGTGAACTGGTGAGATTGACAGATACAGTGACTGAAGTCCATATTAGTCTTTCCAATAGGCACAGCATGGGCAGTAACTGAAGAAAATTTCTCCTTGCTACTGCCTGCCAGTCTCTTCCATCTGTGTTGCAGACAAATCAAATTTCTCAGACAGTAAGAAAGTTTCACTCCATTGGTCTAGCTAATCCTTCCACAGCTAAGGAAGGCAGAGTATTTACTGTAAAAATGGTAATAACTAGCACTTTCTGGATTCAGTTAGAATAAAACTATATATCAAGAGATATCAAGGTGACAGATGCAGTCAATGCAGAATGAGGCTAAGTATATGCGGGCAACTGCCATCCCTCTAATTTAAAAAGTGAACTTCAGCCTTTTCATGAATGTAGGACAAAATCTGGTGTGTTCCTTTGGAGCATGGCAAGATACTCTATGATGAGCGCAGTCCTTATTAGTATTGGCAGACTGTTCATCCTGTAATGTTTTGGTGCAGGTTGGTGAATGTGAGCTATATACAAATTAAGATCCTTTTGTATTTTAATTTTTTTTTAAATCTTATAGAAGATCCCACTTTAGTGGCTATTACCTGAACACATTAAAAGACAGTACAACAATAGCAGTTTATGTGATTATATCAAACTCTAGCTGTCATCTGTAATATACACAAACTATAATAGAATGAACAGTTCCACAGAATCTCTTTGAGATCTTCTGGGAAAAGAGTTTCTTCTCTAAAGCAGAATACTCAGATTTATAGTTTTTATCAATAAATAATAACACTGTAAAATCATTCACAGCATAAGCACGGTGCTCGTCTAAATTACAGATAGCTGGGAAGACTTTGTGAGTTACAAAATCAACACCTTCACAACACATAGAATAGATTTCTTCTTGCCACCTTCTTGGGCCTTATAGAATGTAAGATACACAATTTTTTGAGAAGATACCCATAGCTGATAGTTCTTAAGTCATGAAGATAAACATCAAGAGACAAAATATACTGCAATATTTAGAGAAATTTATTTTTCCATGGCTAGGCCTTTACAAGATACACAAACAAGAAAGGAATCAGGGATGAACTGTATATTGGGAATTTCCTAGGAGAAACTGCCTTGTCCACCGGAATCTTGATTTCAAAAACTTGTCATACTCAGTGGGTGGACAGAGATATTCTGTTCTGGCTTGTTTTACACATTATGTCCTTCTCTTTGCTTTGCTTTGCTTTGCTTTGCTTCGCTTCATTTAGCTTCTATTCTCCATTTGCTTTGGTTCTTCTCATTCCCTAACAAAAAATCAAATTTTTTTCCTTCGACCTCATATTAAGCTCCCTCTCCCACACACACCAACCTTTGCAATAAGTTAAGTAGACACACTGAAATATGTCCAAACAAGCCTCCTCCCAAGTGACATAGAAAGCTCAAAACACCACCTGCCATTCTAAGTAAGATTATTAGATGCAAGCTATATGCATCATTTAAAATCATTAGCATAAAATCAATAGCTCTAGGAAATAATTACAGTTTTCATCATGACCTTTTCCCTCAAGGTACTTCATCCTCAAGGGTTATTTAATTAAGGCATAAGAAGGATAGTTTTGCTTAGTGATTCTGCATGAAATTTAACTGACATATAGATACTGAAAGTTTCCCTCTCCTCCATTCTGAAAAGCCCTTTACTTCCTTTGATTTCAGCTAAAGACCCTTAGAAACCTGACACTGTGATTGTGATTACAAGTAGCTTCAACTTGTGGTAAGTAATATTTAGGAAACCTTTGTAATTATAACGGTAGTGAAGCACTAGAATGAAAAGCTTTCCAGAAGGATTAGAAAGGATGTGAAATTTCCTTTGCTAGCTACCTTTAAAAATAAATGTGACTGTTGTTTATATCCCACCTCTGGACAGAGCAGGTTTATCTACTCTGCATTGTTCAAGATGGGTGAACTGAATGACATTCTGAAGTCCCTTCCAGCCCTATCTTTGAACAATTTCTCCTTAATAAATAAATAGCTTTCTGTAATCACCTAATCCAACTCTACTTTAGTTCTCTCACAGTGTGCATCCAAAATGTGTGAAAATCAAAAGCAATTCTTTTTTGACTGCCAGATTTATAAATTTCCCTTATAGAAAACGCAGGCATTTTCCTTTATTCCTGGACGCCAACACTGGCAATAAAATCTCTGAATTCAGAACTTAGCTGAGACTTGATGACCATTTACTTACTGTTTGAATTCAGAAGTTCTCACTGACATGGCTTTCCAAGGCCCTCTGCTCAGAACAGATGGGTTACGTCTAAGGTTTAACACATAGGACCAAGATCTGCATGTCTATTTCTAGTCCTAAAACCAGAACAGATACATTTTGTGTCCTTGAGAAAGTCACTTAAGCTTTCTCAGTTCCTCAGTTTCCCCAGGAAATATAATTGACTGTTTCTATTGCATGGACATATTAGACCACACTGTTGACAGAAAGAACAGAACTTTTTCAGAAGTATCTGAGCTCTCACAGGGGATTTGTTCTTACCAGATTTCTAGCCTAAGTTTGTCAATTTAAGACATTTGAGAAGTTTAAGGAACTCAAGAGCTTTCCCAAAGTATAGCTACTATGAGACATCTAGAACTTTAGAATGAAGTGGCCAGGACTGATACAAATTTCAAGAGGAAATGTTTGATTGCCATTTGAAATTTAAAATTATAAAAATGGAATGAAATTTTGAACAGGAAAATGTAGGCAATAGTGGACTCAAAAGAAGGAATCTTTAAAGACCATCACATGCAACTGTTAATCAGTTGGGGTGGGATGAAGCAGCTTAAGCTGGGAGAAATTAAGGACATAATAACTATTCCATTATGGCTACATCATAGCATTTTTACAGAAGCATCACCTAAGAGTTAGCCACTGATGGATAAAACTGACCAAGACGTGCTCAAGGGAGTAGTCTTGGAAAGTAGGAAGAGAAGAACCCTTCAGTGTCGGTGTATAGAGGATGAAAAAAAAAAAAAGAAAAAAAGAAAAAAAAGGAAAAAAGATCACGTAGATCAATTTTGGTTCTTATGGCTCTCCTGAAATGAAAGCCGTGGAGGGAAAGAACTGCTGTGTTCCCAGAGCATAAGTCTGTGACTGCAGTAGATGATAACTGCAGAAATGTTTTTCAGAAAAATTTCTCATTCTTCTTTTAACCGACCTTTAGATCTTTCTGTCCATGAGGTCTGGTTCCACAAGCTCTCAGAGGGAAGAGGTAGAAGTTGGGCTGGAAAAATACAAGGTTCAAGTTAGGGCAACATAATAAAAAAGATACAATTGTGTACTGGATTTCAATATCCAGCAGCTATGATGCCATTTTTTTAGAGATCATCCAAATTTGTTCAGCAGCATTTAAATTAAAACCTGGTCTTAAATGACAAATACAGGACAAGGCTGGCTACTAGCTCTTTTTATTTAATGCAGACTGTCACCAGTGAGGCTGATTTCAGTGCCCTGCTCTGTCTTTGCAATGAGGCTTAATAAATACTGACAGCGATTACACAGAAATAAGATTTTAAACAGACCCAATTCAATCCTCAGAATGGATAAGTTGCTTAATAAATATGCTACAACCATTACAGAGAAGGCTGATTCTGAAATATGGCCTGTCTCAGGTGAAAGCTGTGACACACTGTATACTTTCAACACTATGACATAAGACATTCTTGTCTGAAATTCTCTCCCTTGCCTGGACTCAAATTGTAGCCTTTACGTTTTGATTCATGAAAGCTACAATATGAGCTGATACGTCCTCTGCTGGGAGCTGCAGTCTCTTTATGTTCCCTGTGGGTTCCTCCATTTCCAGGAAATTCACAATTGGTCAATTACCTTTCTAGACACTTTTTACCACCAGAGACACTGATCTTATACAGGATCTAGGGAAACCTTCATGGGAAAAAGTGAAGGTACTTCAATTTTCTTTACTGTCATTTTTTTACTACTCAGATCTTAGACTTATTTTGTCACTAGTGTTTTAAATTGGATACTTTGTCATGGTGAGCATATTTATAATAGTCATGAAAAACTATTTCTATCATTCACCAGAAGTACTGTTTTCAGGCATTTTATGTATAGTTGCATATAGGGCTGCACACCTCTTTTGAAAAATAGCTGCAGTTGTACATGCAAATGAGATCACTGTGCATGTATAAAAGAGAATTATGTATGTGATTGGCAATTTTCACATATGCTTCTATTGAATTCCTCATATCTACATCTTAGAGCATTTAAATTAGGTACACAATTGTGCACTCGTTCTCTGAATTATCATTTCTCTCATATATAAAATACTATCTGTAATACAGAAACAGGCTTTAATTGCTAATCCTTAAGTACATTTGATGGCTAGCAGGAAACATACAAACTAAGGAAAGTGGGATATACTGAAGCCTGGGGAACTGTTGGACACTAAGTTATCATTAAGCAATACACATTATAATACAAATATTAAGTAATAAACCCAGCTGACCTTCAATTTACTGATAATTCAATCTGACAGGAATTTCCTGGTATGGCTCGCAAGGTGACAGTGATCTATTTTAGGGACAAAACCTGAAATCCTGATTTAGGTCTGTATTGAATTCATGTTTTATATTAACAAACAAAGGGAGTAGGGAGGAGTAAGAACTCACTTTTATCGTTAACTGAGACATGGCTGACATTAAATAAAACCATGAATTATAGAAGTCATTAAAAAAAAACAGGAGACATTATTTGAATGCTCAAGCAACTCAAAATTGATAGCAAAAATAAATAGCAACTAAACAAAGAAACTGGAAGTAATGAGGAATGTCAGAAATAGGAGAAATTTTCCACAGGAAAGAGGCTGAAATCAAGAAATCCTCATTTAGGAAAACCAACGAGTAAGAAATGCTAGCACTAAATTTGAACAAATACCCACAAAACTTTCTGAAGTCCTATGTCTGTGAGTGTATGAATTGTTTTCCCTATAATTTCAATGTTTGAGTAACTAATTTTGCTGAGCATTTATCAAATGCATTAGACTTCCTAGCAGGTGGGCAAATTTCACTGAAGAAAAAAAACTATTCCTCATGTAATGTACATCCAAACAAGAAAGAAAATCCAGTCAAAATTGTTCAGTGCAAATATTTGCAACGAGAAATGATCTGTTTGAAGATAATGTTTAGAATAAGCTTAATAATTTTTTAATCTATATTTTCTGAAACCTATTCTAAATTTTTGAAGTAGAACTCTTAGAATACCTTTCACTTGTAACAAAGTGTTTCTTATAACAGAATTTTTAAATCTAATGAATAAGAGAGAGAAGTTCTGATGTATGACTGCATCTATTTTTCAGGATCTAACACTCATACTCTTGATTTCATTAAAATCCCCTGTAAGTTCTGACTGCAGTGGTTTTTTTCCTTTCTTACATCAGTTAACTGGGAGGAAAGTAAAGTTCTGTATGGGACTGAAACTGTGTGTCAATGTACACAGGTTTCATAAAACTTAAGCAATATCCACTCAGATACATGTGTATGTGTGTGTATGTGTGTGTGTGTGTATATACCTATCTCACAGAGTTTTGCATTACTTCTATATACATTTCACTGTTCCATGCTGTCCCTTTACTGCATAAACAAGAGTAAGGCATACGCATACATCTGAATTTTACCAGTGTTATTTGCCCAGATCCCTGTCCAGAACTGAATGAAGCACCTCAGCATCTATACTTCTTATGGCACCAGTAGACGCCTCACTAACATGTATTTTGGGACAGTCCCTCCACAGAGCCTCTCATAATGATCTAAAAGCCTAAAACAAAGCAGCCAAGGGGATTTGTGTAGTATGTTAAACCTTTAATACAAGCCAAATGCTGTGTCAGCACCAATTCTAGTTACTCTCTTTGGTGCTATTAGATACACATGGTGAGACTTCATTCCCATCATGTTTATGGTTTCAGCATTGCCTAAGGGGGTTATAAAAACTAGTCGTGCCTGTGTAATTCTTGTGGCATGGCTAAAAGAATAGCCCTGAACTCAGAGAATGATCTCTGGATGTAAAGCAATAATGGGCTATCATTCATTTCTTTCTTTTCTGGCCACATTAAATAACACTTTGGTATTTAGACATAATTCAAAATATGTAGATGCTGAGTGAGAGAGAAAGAGGCAAGTTCACTCAATGTGACTGCAAATTCAAACACAAAGGTAAGGACACAAAAATTACTATCCTACAGCCTGGTCCTCTCTGATGTGAAATTTGTTGAAATTGTCAAACCTCAAAGACTGCATAGCTTCTCTCAGAGATGGTAGCCTCTGAGAGGTAGGCAGATTAGCTTCTGAGCATGAAGGTGTCATATATTTTTCATTGAGACAGAAAAGGAAGATTTTAATGAGAGTTTAGGGCAACTTGGAAATGACAAGGTGGAACAAGACAGGTTTTTATACTGCTTTTCAGTTTTACAGTATAGCTCTTCGATAACTGCCACTGACACAAGATACCATTTAACATAAATAATGGTATCACTGTTTAAACTGTAACATGGAAACAACACCATTTAGTGGCATTTAAACAATCCTGCTGACCATTTAATTTTTTGCCATAAGAGATGAAGCATAACGTTAACAAAATAGCAAAAGGAATGGTCTGGTAAATTGAGCAGATGTCTTCTGACTTTGAAGACATCTACTTCAGACTTTACCAAAGACTTTGTGGTTGTATCTACCAGTGATTATATGTCATAGTTGGTACACTGTCCTCGTCACCAAATTATTCTTGAAGTCCCTTGCACACTTGTGTTTCTTCCAGTGGAAGCCCACAGCTCCCATGACAGCAGGTAGATCCAAGTGGTGGTCAGTAGGGTGAACACTTAACTGGACCAGGGATGCTGAAACATTCCCAAATCCACCAGTTTAGGTTTAGTTCAACCTTTCAACACCTCATTTCCCTGTCCCCATTTCTCTGTCTCAAATGTAAGTAAGAACAACAATTTGGTTCTCCTTTATGCTGGAGTGGTTAGGATGCATTTGTTAAGACTGATAAAATAAAAAGCAGTGGGCCCTTCTTTACCCAAACCAGAATAAATGAATAACGGTATATTAGGTAAGTATAGCCCAAAGACAGTCTTTAAGACAAGTGTCTTGTATAATTAGTATGGTCAGCTGCTTTTTTAAGAATGACTTTTCTTTGGTTAGCTATGAGAAACTTCTCTTTACTGTCCTGATTCAGGAAACCATAAACACATCCTTGTTTTAATTACATACCCAAACACATGCTTCACCTAAAGCATATGCTTAAGCCTATTAATTTTTTAGCAAAGCACTGAAACATCACCTGTACTAATGACTAAAAAACAATTGGCTTTTTATGTCAAGGCATGGTGAGGGCCGACTGCTCCCTGAGGGACAGGGAGCCTGGGACCACGGAGGACCCCTGGCCTGGCAGGGCAAGGGCCTCACCAGCCAGGGCCCAGCCCCACAGCATCTGTGCAAGGTGAGCAGGGCAGACCCAGAAACTGTGGCCAAGTTCAACCAGGCATCCAGATCATCAGGCAAGGTCACAGTGATGAGGACGAGCCAAAGCCAGGCCAGGATGTCAGGCCATAGGTAGGGTTCAGGATCAGGCCTGGTTAAAGAAACGCACGTCAGGCATAGCCCCAGCATGGCAGGGCAGGGCCATGGGAGTGGGGATGGGCTCAGGCCAGGCTGGGGCATCAGCCTGAAGGTCGGGCCCATCTTAGCAGTGACCATGGCAAGGCAGTGCAGGGCTGTGGTGGAGCTGGAGATCCGCACTCCTACGGCATTGCTGGGGCAAGGACTGATGGTCCTGAGCTGAGCTGACGTGGGATGCCTGGTCCAATGATCAGGGGCTGGGGCAGGCTGCACGGGAGGCTGGTCAGGACCCGTATGGGCTGTTATTGCCCTCGAGGCCCTGACATTTTGTTACACAACATGAGAATTCCCTATCCTGTCATTGCACTGTGAAAATTAAAGAAAATCCTGAAAGCTAGACAGTATTTTTAAAAAATATAAAGCAACAGCTTATTTTCTTTTAGTTAAGTCTAGTAAATGTTTTGACATCTCTTTCTGATTTGGAAAACAGTAATTACAGAGCTGTTTTAAAATTTGTGCAATATGACATGGCAAATTTGAGGGGAATTTCTTTATGATTATGGCTTTTGAGTGAGAGGAATCAGGAATTAGTTCCAACGATTTTGTATTAGTATATAACTTTACTATATGGGCAAAATACATACTTACACAATAACTAGTGATTTACAGCTTTAATCATTATAGTGATAGCTAAAGGTTGCCAAAGGATAAACATTATGACACATTTATTTCACCTCAGTGTACAGCTAGAACTCGAGCACTTTTCACACATAGGACATGTAAGGTAATTTTTTATTTCAGTTTAACACTCGTGATTTTTTAAAAAATATTTACATTGACATATAACTGAAATAGGTGACAGTGATCTTAAAAATGACAGTATTCTTTAAAAAAAACCTGTTTTTTTTATTTCTTGACATTGTAGATGAGAGTTGTGTCTAGATCTAGTACCTTTTAAGACAAAAAAGGACCATTCTCATTAGGTGCCTATCAGTGACTATTTTGCATTCTAACAAATCTGTGGCCACCTAGGATTTCACAGCTGTCACTCTGCAGCACTTTATGGTCACTTGGAACTTCATTAACAGGAACCAGACCCTTATACTCTAAAATCACAAATACCTGTCACTGAATATAAAGAAACAACATTGTTCCTGTTACAACTATAGGAGCAAAAAACCAATGACAAATCTGAGGAGTTCTGTGCACATCTAATCATGGCTAGTGAGTACCTACACTGGTTAGATTCACTATTGAATGAAATAGAATTGTAGATACTAAGGATAATATTGTAACAGACAGAGTCTTTGATCTTAAGATGTCATTTAAGAGGAGGATTTGCCTTGCTTTTAGTAATCCTGGGGTCCACAAAAAGGATTTGAATGGATTTTAATACATTTACATCTTTCAGTCCAAATCTATACTGTTGCATAGTCAGATCATGTGATGTAAATCCTCTGACAGGCGAAATCAACTATGGCAAAGAATCTTGATTTACTGTTGTGTGGCGGGGTAGGACACCCCCATAAAATGACTGACAGTCAAAAAACTTCAATTATCAAATACAAATTTGTTTTACACATCAGTTGTGGAATGCTTAGTCAGACCTGTGGTAAACAATTATTGATTTAAATTAAAGCAGAAAGATTTACATGCAAATCAAAACTAAATTAGTTGATTGTTCATAGATAACTTTCTCCTCTACTCATAAAATGGTGATCAGAAAGTGAGAAAGAAAAAAGAATGAGAAAAAGACATAAGACATTATACTTGCTTTCAAAGTAACAAACACCTTGGAAGAGATGAAAAGTCCTGCCTTCTTTTATCATTTACTATGTATTTTCTGTACTAGCCACACTTATGCCCACTTCTACATAACTTAGCAAAACCCTCCAAATGAAGGAGTGGTGGCTACTCCAAATGACTGTGTGTATGAAACAGACACAAAAAGGCAAAATTCATTACATAAGAAGAGAGGAGATGGCAGATTTTGAATGGATGGAAGTTGTAAGTTCACATGAAAAAACCCACAACTAGCCTCTTTGTGCCTATACATGAATTCGTATTTCATATATGTAGGAAAAAGAGAATAGAACAGGAAGTTGATGTGTCAAAACTCTTCTCCAGTTTCTACTCCATTTATTTAGGGAAGAACAAGACCCATTCATTTATTTTTCTCGAACAACCTTTTCTGTTCTGATCCTGAAGAATCTTGTTTATTTTATGTGCAATACATGTTGTACAACTTGACTAGTCACGTGGATCTAAAACCAGTGTCTAAATGGATGCTACCACGTTCACTAACCCACCTTGCAGATGAGGAACAGATTCTAAATATTTTTATTTAAATTATTTTCTAAGAGTGTCATTGTGCCAAAAGGGAATGTTTCCACTTCTGCCTACAGCTCGAAATTGTAAATGCTTATCAAGGTTTCTTGTGCTTCTGAACTGACAGTCCTGCACAATGGATCCTTTGTACAAAACCCAGAATCACTACAAGGTTTTCTCCTAAGTAGCTACTTATGAAGTGCCATGGTCTAAAAATGCCACTTCTGCAGGTTATAGAACCAGTTGATTTTATAAGCTATTTCCATCCCCACTCTTTTGCCTGACTATGCTAAAGTGGGTAACAATCAGTTTTAGTTACCTTGGTGTGGTCTGAGAGTCAAATATCATTACCTTAGAAACTGGTTTCAAAGCTATCAAATCCTGCCCTAAAGCAACTATCTGGGGGCATCTTTCTGCTTCTTTCTGATCTGAGCTGATTCAAATTGATAACCAAGCTGAAACCTGCTTCACACTCCTTACTGCAGATATAAAGGAAAGGATTAATTTTATTTTATTGGATTTTTTTTGTTTCTGGAGTATGTCAGATTTTCACACATGTGTGATAAATTAATGTTGTATCTAATCACAGGTACAGTGGCACCTAGATATATGCCCACTCAACTAAAATTTCCCATGATTGTATACAATAAGTTAAAAGAAATTCTGTCTTTCTTTTCTATTTTCCTACTGCTTGTATCAGTAATTGATAATAAATGTAAGATTCTCTTCAGCTAGAGGAGATACTAAAAAGCAGATAACCAGTTTTATTAAACGTGAATTTTAATGCAAAACCTTAGCACTGACCTCATATGTTGTTGTATTAATTACATCAATAAGCAGCACACCTCAGAGTCAAGCATTTTATACATGTTTTGGTTTTGGGTTTTTTTTTCTGTTTAAAAAGTGATCATCTATTCTTTAGCCTGTATGCTGACATTCTAAGAATCAGCATTTTTTAAAAAAGTCCATGAAAACATGGGTCCCAGGCTATGTCTGGTTTCTTGCAAGAAAAAACACCAAAAAGTAGAGAACCCGATGATACATTTAAAAACTTGAAGATTTCTCCATATATTTACACTGTGGTTTGCATTTTATCAGGTAGTATATTTTTTACAATATTGAGATTTGAAATAGTTCTATCCTACATTTTTTAACACACTCATCATCATAGAGCCTTAATTAGATCCTCCTTCTCATTTTTGTTACACTGAAAGGTATTAAACACAAATTCAGATCTCACTGAGCTCTATTTTGGCTATAGAATTCAATTTAGCCAAATCATGCTGTCAATGTATAAAATCATTGTGCCGCAACACTAAATGATAGAGAGGACTTCTTAAGAGCTTTTTCAAACTAAAGCATTATCCAGACAAGACAAATGAGTGTATTTGCACTTACAGACTGGGAGATGCATGAAAGAATCATAATACAACATAATTATACCTTTGTCCATAGTAACTTTGTAAATGCATTTCATTCCTGACTGTCATTGCCCTGTGTTATTCTGCATCCAGGCAGCTGTGTACACTAATGCTAACTTACTGACTTTACCTTCACAGCAAAAACTACCATTCATACTGAACTCTACACAACAAAGGATAGTAGTAGGAAAGGTCACAAAATTCATTTTCTCTAAAGACCTAAGTATGTATCCAAATATGAAAGACTACTGCATTTGATTTTCTCCTCGGGTATTTTTTTAGTTGCTTTTTCTTCCACCAAAAGAGCTAAATAATCACATCTCTAACCATTCATTCTGACAGGTCTTTAGTAAATGCATACAGATGAGGGAAAGAAAATACTTTTTGAAGGAATACTATTTATTTCATTGCCTTCGAAGAGCATCTGACAACAATCTACAATGCTTGGCAAGCCTTACTAGCAACAGTATGTAGAGGGCAAAGTGGTCCTGAAAATGACTGGAAAGGAACTATTGTAAACTTACGAAGATTGACCTTTAGCCAGTAGATTCAGTCCTGGTGGTAAAGAATAGTTAATTACACATCTTTAGAAGGAACTGGGTAAAAATGGTTCATACATTTCTTCACAGAAGTATGTAAATATATTTGTAGTTACAATGACAAGTGAAGAAACTTGAGAACTTTGATTATCCAGAAAAGAAACAACAAAAAAAGACTCTTAAAAAGCATTCTTTTGTAAAGAATGGATCATATTTCAGCAGGACTAAGATGTGTGGAACAGGAGATACTACAACACAGAAGCTGATCCTCGGTTCTTGTCCATGAATGGCAAAGTTCTGAATAACTATCTTTCTGAATAGCCTTATTTTGTATCTGCTTCTCCTTATGTTGGGTTATAAATCAAATATGATACATGCAAGAATATTCCATCTCCTCTGCCCCAGAGTTCTAGTATTCTTCTTGTTCTATCAGAGAACGTTGGGTTTTTTTAATATAGAAACATGACATTCCATGATAGTCAACCTACTGGACAGTAAAACCTCTAGGAATTTGTATAAGGATTTATTGTCACCATACTGAAGATGCTGTGTATTACCTGAAAAACTAAAGAAGGTAAAACAATTGAACTCCTTTGCTTACAATACATGAGGTGGAAGAAGACAGGCTGGATTCATAACCAGTCAGTCAGTCTTCCCATTGTCACCTTGACCCTTCAGTCTATAGTTTTTTACTAAGTTCTGCAAATTGTTTCAGCTCTGCATTGTTGTCAACAGCCAGTTCCTTAAAGGGAGGCAGGGACTAAAGACACATATTTAAAAAAAACTAGGAACTGCTTATTCCTATGACCGGTAAATCATCAGCTTCCAGTCTCTGTTTCCACACACACAAATACACCCTACAGGCAAGAGGCAGGCAGTCATTGGTTCGTGATAGATTGTGATTTGGAAGCATATTGTTTGCCAGCCTTTAAGTTTAAGTCCCTATTAACAACAGCTTTTAATTCCTGGCTTATTACAAGTGGCAGCGTGTTGTATCGGTCATTGGGTTTAGGCCCCTTAGCACTGCTGCGAGATTTGCTGAGTGAGTTGGGGTTTTATTCTGCTTACTAGGTGTCTCTCAAGTCACCAGCCAGATACTTCCTGGCACTGTTCCCTCAACAGGGCTAATGAATCATGACAGTTCATCTCAAATTGCCCAGCTCAAACATTTAAATGTCCACCACAATCTACAAATGAACCCATCTGACTGCCATTGGGGATCAGTGGGAGAAACTTATTAATACACATAAGATTTGGCAGCATGTCAGGCTTAATATATCACAACAGCTGAGATAATACACTTGTGCTTTCCCCCTTGCTATCCTGTGGTGAGAGAAGAGAGCACCAGCAGTGTAATATCACCGGGGAGTGCAGTGGTGCCATCCGACTTTGTTGCATCTCACTCTCTGTTCATCCACTTCCTCATGTAGTATTCTGAAGTGTGCTCATTTCTTTCAGCAGAGAAGTTTTAAGCTTTGCAGGAAGAGAAACAAACTTTTTAAAAAGTATCGTTCAGAAGTATTTAGGAAATCTATAGCATTCTGATGAATAAACACAATACCCATCTGATTCCCTCTTCTATACTAGAACCATGATAGAAAGCATGAGCTAATAACAAGCCTTTAGCTCAATTTGCTAATGCAATTTTTTTCAGTCAGAGAATCTAAATATTACCAACATGAAGTAGCTGAAGAAAAAAATGAAATGTCCTAATATGTAGCTCCAGGTGGCTATATTTTTTCCCTCAAAAGCCTCTAGAAGCAATTTGGGATAAAGACATGTTGGAAGAGCAGTACTGAGTCTTTGGTGCTATCTATATATAGATATATATTCTATACTGCGAACTATTACTAATAATTGAAGACACATGCTTTATTTCCAACCCAAATGAAAAAATCAGTTTTCTCAGAAGAAACTACTGTGACCAAATGAAATTTTCTTTTTTTTCCTTATGGTAGGGGTAATACCCAGTAGAAAGGAACTTTTTGATAACAGAAATGTCTCTGGAGACACATAATGGGAAAGAAGGCATGTTACAGCTCATTTACTTATAGCAGTTACGTGTGAAATTGCAGATGAACTAAAATAGAATATAATTCTTTGAAAAAGGCAGTAGCAAAAGGATTTGGAAATCTATCCCAACAGAATTGCTCTTTGAGTTAATATTTTATGGCTCAGTATTAAAATAATTATCCACATTATTGATCCTGCCTATGTGGTATGGGCATCCAAACAGCACCAAGCAATGTTCCTAGTCTTCTCCAGAAGACTAAAACTTGAAGTGGATTTCTTTAACATGTTATTCACAGAAGGGTTATGAAGAGGATTTCTTCAATCAGCTTGCTATTCATTTTCCCTTATGTCAGCAATAGCACAAAACCTGGAAAAACATTGTCAAAATGAGAAAACAATTGTGTAAGATTTGTTTGCCATTATCAGCACCTTCTTTCAGTCATTCCTTCAACAAACTGTCACAAGTTTTATATTCAGAGACAGAAGAGAAAGTACCTTAGTGTGCAGTGATAGTGTGCTTTTGAAGTAAAATCCTCACTTAACCCAGTTTATCTTGTATTGGTTCACTTTGCAGAGAAATTCTGATATATGTTAAATAGATTCTTTTGGGAGGGAGCTAAACCAGAATCTTTGGTTTGAGTATGCACCAAACATTATCCAGCCCTCTCCAGGAACAACAGGGTCACAACCCTGCTGTCTTTTGGATAGTTTCAATCCATATGCATGGTGAGGATGTCTTTCCAGCAGAAAAGAATAGACCTAGTCCCAACTAAGATTCCCAAACTGCCCATAATGTTTGTGTAGGGGCCTCAACACCTTCTTTTTTGTCTACTGATTTAATGCTACTGCACCAAATTGCTAGCTAGTATAGATCTCATCACTGAGAGTTACTCGTTTTTAACTCATAACAACATATCACAAACAGCTGCTGTCATCTCAGAATATATCAGAAAACATTCATTTTCATCCACAGTTCAAGCTTCTCTTAAGGAAAGTTATCTTTCTCCCACAGAACAAGGGTGGCTTTATTAGGAGGGCAAAGGTAGCAGTAATGACAGAATTCCCACTCTAGACTTACATTTGCAGCCATTTGAAAGCTTGTTTCAAAACATGGGAAATGTCACTGTCTTACTGAGCTTTAGAATTCATTTATATCTTTTTCCTTTACTTTTTTCCTCTCATTTCTCTTCGTTATCCCCAGATGGCATTATTTTCTCAAACAGCAGGATCCTCGTGCCTATTCCTCCTTGGTGGGTAAAGCCCTCCTTTCTCCCCCTCACCCCAAGTGTGATCCTACAGAAGTCTCATTACGCCTGAATCAATGTATTAACTGAAGTATTTACACACTGTCTTGAAGCACCAATGATCTAACAATTCTTGTCTCTAACCTAGTCCAAGAGACAGTACATTCCTGAACATGCATTAACATTATTCATTTTACTTGCTCGTAATAGAATTGGTCTGATTTCACATTGCATCAACACTGAGAGTCATTGCAACTGGACATGCCCTGTAGGAGATACTTGCTAGGTGCTGGAGACCAGTTCTTGGTAAATGATTCATTTTTAGTTCTAGTGAAACTAGTTTCGATTGTTTTAGTTCTGGTGAATAGTGCTGGATCTGCATTCCTGTGTAATTAACTATTTTCTTCATCTGCTAAATTTAGAGCACAATGATAAAATGATCCTAGCCACTATTCCAGTGGGATCATTTACAATAGTGAGACCCTAAAGTCAGCAAGCATATCTTTAAATCCTTTTAAAGCCAGCAGAAATATCTTTTTTAACAAAGAATTGGTGTACGTTCATCAATCTGACCCCTAACTAAAGCCAGCTAAGTAGTTATGCATTTTTTTAAGGAAGACAGATTTTGTTCTCAATCACTAATGAGAACAATGGAAGGGAATATATGAAAAGGAATTAGTAGATAAGTTTCCATGAAAGTAGCAGTTAGGCAGAAAAGATAGTTGTCTCAGCACAATTAAAACATGAAGAAACAAAGTAAGAGATTACCATGTGAAACTAAACTAAATTAAAATCCATGGGAAGAAAGATGAAATTCCATGTATAAAGGACAACGATGTGAGGAGATGCAAAGCTGGGATTCTTCTCAACAGATTAACTGACAAAAGATCAAAATCTATATACATCAACACTCATGCAGAAAACCGACCAACCCAGCTACAAGATGGGCACAGCGAACTAGGTTTAGTGTATTAGCTTTTAAATAAAGTAGCTCACAAGCAGGAAAATCTGAATTAGCTAAGTAGTCCACCCAAACTAAGCATATATATCATATACATACACATGTATGTACACATCTGTATACATATATATCCTTCCCAATGGGAGTAATTATTTGTCTTTCAGAATAGGATCCCATGGATTATTTGCGTCTTGCTATTACAAATAAATGTGCGTATTCTCAACTCTTGATTCCAGCTAGGGTATTGCTTCAAAACTCTTCACGTAGGTGTTTGCTCAATTTACGCCCACACCTTGTCAGAAACTCAATCATTTCTACAGCTCATTTAAAAAGCTGGTGGTCTACTTCATGTAAAACAGTTAGTTTGCCTTTTCTGCTAAAGCTGTTATATCATATGAAGTCATCGACAAGATTTTAAATGTCTGACTTCTCTATCTGGAGTTCCTTGCTGTAAAAATTATGGTACCTCTTGTTCTTTCCAGGTACTGGGCCCAGCATGGGTTGTGATTCTTCTTACTGCTGTAGGACTCCTGTGTTCACCCTGGGACTGCCCCTCTCTTTTCCAGATCCATAAGTAAGCCCTTGTACAGCTCATTGCATGTACATTTCCAGCATCACATCAGAATAGCTACAGTCATTGGTGAAAGTTATGAGCCACAACTACTCATAGGTTCATACATACAGAACAAACAGAGCCATGATTTTCAGAAACGTGAGTGATAAAAGTTTCACTCAAAAAAAAGAAAAGAAAAAGGCCTTCTGTGCTCTCAGCCTGTTACATATCAAGTTATAAGGAGAACAAGCTCATGCTGGTATTCAGTCAATTCTAGTGCTTACATACCTCACTCATAATGGCTGGTTACCATTCTGACAAGACACTCTTACCTCTCCAGGCAGGAAGAACTCTATTTCATATCTCAACTATGAAAGCTCAAAAACATTTAATTCAATTCTCCACTGAAGCCAGTATCAGAGAAAACTGTGAATAATGTATATGTCTTTAGTACATGGCCCCATCAATCCTTCAGTCCTGTCTCTACCTTGCTCTTGTTTTCCTGTAGCACTTTGAATCAGAATGGATTATGCATTAGGGACCTTCACACAGTGCAAGCTATTTGAGAATTTAAACAAAGTCCTTTAGCTTAATTAGCCTTCTCCTGAGGTGATAAATGCCATTTTTGATGTTGCAAAGGAGGTTTATGACCATACTAATAGCTGACATTTAACCATGTGTTTCCTGAGTTGCGGTGGTAAACATACCATTTCCCAGACTTCACTAATATAACTAACTGAACTCACATTACAGACCCTGCAGGGGAGGCTACAAGAGGAATACCAGCTTTGCTGCATTCGCATACCCAAGACACACAGCTAATGACGGTGAGTATTAAAGCTTGTTACAGCTCCTTCAACACTCTAAACAGGGAAAATCCTTAACTGGTGGAACACCTAAGAAATTATTAACCCTGTTACTCTGCTTGGGATGGAAATCTATCATGAGAAAGCAATTTTAAAAGCAGGAGACAGATGAATAATTCAGTAAAAAGATCTCAGTACCTTAACAGACAATGGAAGAACTACTGGTTTTTTGTTGTTATCATTAGAGAGGAATGAACAGAGGTCACATCAGTCTTACACAAAATAATAAACAGTTTTAGTTAAATTAAAATGGGACCTCTTTTGACGTAACGTCAGAATACAAGGGCAATATATTTTATAGCTATAAAATAAACATCTTTTTTGTATGACAGTTATCCTGTAGAGATTTAGGCTAGAGATTGTTGAGATAAAAGATTAACGGGCCTAAAAATGTATATAAATCAGATTTACACAGTAATTGTTAAATAGAGGATTATGTTAGGATAACTTCACTTTATATAAGTAAATGAAACTAGCCAGGCTAAGTTAAGTGTGTGTGTCTGTGTGCAGATCTACACGCATATGTATAGTGGGATGAGGGAAGAGGAAGAGAATGGAATTAATGGAATACTCATCATGATTTTGACGACTGTGTTCTGTTCCTGTATCTCATTTTTCAAACATTCTGTGATCTGAAGGGGGGGGTGGTTGTTTTGTTTAGGCATTATAACTCTTTGGAATACAGAATATATTTTCTTAATGTAAAATTTCACAACAGACTTCTCCTATAGAAGAAATAGGATAAAAATATTTCCCATGGTTCTCCCTTGTGGCTTTACTTCTGATTCTGCCTCCTCTGACCTTTTCCAGATAGTTTGTTCTCCATCTTTGGGAATGTATCTTTCTAATACTTAGTGGTGAGATGGGCCTGCAGAAAGAGGATGTATTCCTAATCTTTGGAGAAGTGAAAAGCATTCTGGTGATATTACTGCTGCCAAAATCCTTTAACAAATATAAGTGTTATTTTTACTTTTTCAAGGAATATTTAATGAGCATCAAATATTCATAGAGGATAGACAATATTTAAAACACATCTTTAAATGATTAAAAATGTGCAACTCTCTAATAGTGGTTACTACATTAAGGCCTACAATAGATTTTCATTAGCCATAAACTGTCTCCAAGGTGATATCAAGAAAAAAAGATTTCAGAACTCCCTGTGCTATTTCTAAGTTCACATCCAAGCCTCTGTCTTCAGGATGCAAAATTGGTGTTTGAGTCAGTAGTAGGTAAAATGATAGATAAAACCAATAAACTGGTAAGGCAGAGCAATAAAGGTCCACTCAGTCCATTATTTACCCCAGCCTATGTTCAATTTGGCTGGCCTTGATGTTAGCCTCATCCTCTGTAATTAAACGGCAGTTATTCTCATTCTCAGTCATGATTCTCTTCAAACAGGCCGAATACCATTTGGACACGAGACCACAGCTAATGGTACAGGACATCTAATACAGACAGTGTATTTATATAATATTTTAAGATTATGTTAAGTTAACACAACTCTGTTTAAGGTATCTTTGCAATAAAACATAATGCTGTGGATTTTTTTGTAGAAAAATATGTTGGAAACCACTCCAACAGCAAGCACGTTAATTTTCCTTTTCTTTTTTATTCTCTTGTTTCTGTCAAATTGGTGCTTTGAATAGCTCTGGAATGTTATTGTGTACACTGGGAAAGAACTGCCATGTTTCCAAGCACACAAAGTGCTTAAAGGTACACCTACAAAAATCAGAAGTCTAGGCGATATAAGCTGCAGTACAGAGAAATACAAGCATGCTTGTTTCTAGAATATAAATCTCAATAATTGATACTAACTACTGAAGGATGCCATTGTAAATGACTAAATACTGTGAATTAATAAGAATCATGAATAAATGCAATGAAAGTTAATACTTAAAAAAATTACTTTTTCATTTAATTTGAGAATTGGAGTTAGTCTCAATTTATTTTTCTTCCTGTATTACCAGACTTAATGCTATTTTAGTAAAAAAAAAAAAAAAAAGTAAGAAGACATTCCAATTGGGGTAAAATAATCTGTACTAAAGTTATGGTTGAGAAATAAGAAGAAAATTAGATTATTAAAATAATTGATTAGCAGAACCAAACTAGGTTTACAAAATGCCAGATATCCAATAAATGTCTTCTCTATATTGAAGCTAAAGTTTCTAACAAGCTTCCTACAAAGTTTGGTTTTCTTTTTTCTGTTTCTTTCTTATAAATCTAAAATAGGGAACGGACTGAGTTTCACAACAGCTGATCACAACTTTGTCTTGCTTAACTAGTGCTCATTCAAATTATTCTAGCTCCTCCTCTATCATGTCTATGTGTTCCTAAAGTAAAGATAGAAATCTTTGACATTTTTAAACATTAATTTTTAATGGGAGAAGAGAATGTCAGGTCTACTCAACTCGTTTTATCTGCTTCACTTAAGAGAGAAGTTCTGAATGAATTCAGACTAGGAGATTTAGTTGACTGTTTTATTAATTGTTGGAGCACAGGAAAGAGATAATCTGGCTATCTTAGAAGTGTTTGCTTTCATTGCTCAGTAAGCCAAAATTCTTAAAGCAATGAGGAAGAAGGAACAGTCTCCAAAATGCTGTGCCAAAGAATTGATTTTGCTGTTACTGGAGATGCTGAGAAAACCCCTCCTGATAGGTCTGGGCCACAGAAGAGCATTTAGTCAGCCTTTTTGTTTTGATCTGTTTTTATCTCCAGCTGTCAGGGACACTGAGGGGGACAACACACACCAAGGCTAGAGCCCTTGCCCAAGAACATTTTGTCTTTCTTCTAACATTGTGGGAGAGAAGAGTCCTGAAAGCACCTTAATAAGTACTTGTTTTCTACAAGTGTCAGAGAGTGTGAGAGTGGAAACAGAAGAACAGATGGCAAAAATCCTCCAGATTTGTCTTTAAGTGTACACCCCACTAACAAGTTTTATTTTACCAAATACAGGCAAGTCATGTTACAACAATTCTCTTTTCACCTGCTTCTAGGAACTTATCTGAGATGATACAGAGATTGCAATCACTTTGGAAAAGCAACAGTGGTTTTTTCTTGCCCCAGGGAATAGAAGTGTGAGAGGGGAGAAGGGAGAGGTGAGGTAGCAAAAAGAAAGAGAAAAGCTGATGGTTTCAAGAGACCAGAATAAGGACCTTCCTGTTTGGGCACACAGTGCAATTACATTTGTAGCAGATGTTCGGTGATACTACAAATACTGTAGAACCACATTAAAAAAAAAATCAAACAAACTAAAAATAGTTAAATTATTCTTTAATTTCTTTACTTGCCCATGGTTCTTGTTCTGTAGTTCCAATCTCTTCTTAATAGGGTAAATATTTCATGAACTAAGCATTAAGGAGAGCAATAATGACTGAGAGATTTACCTTAATATCAGAAAGGTTAGCGATGGAATACCAAATGTTACAATTTCACTGGACTCTGCAATATCCTGCATTTATAGAGCCACTTGGACATGTAGAAGTGAGACGGATGGTATTTTCAGTCTCTGTATACCAAGGAGTTATTCCTTCTTATTAAAGAAGTCCTGGTCTACCCTTTTGCATTCCAGACCACAGGAAAAGCTTGGCAAGAGGAGCACATATCTATGGCTGCCACACCAAGTCAAACATCATCAAGGAGTCTGCTACTGTGAGGACTTTGATCAGAACAATGAATGAGACATACAATCATACATGACTGAAACAGAGGTTTCCAGTGCCCAAATAAAGTCTTTCCTTCATGTACATTTATTTTCCTGCTATAATTCTTAATTCAGATGTAAACATACAGCATCAGTCTTCTGCCAAACACAAGCTGCTAAGTGATGAAGCTTAGCAAAAAAGGTTGAGGGAATGCTGATATATCCAGGCTTCCCCTTTCATAGAAGAGGAAGTTTCTGATTTTAGAGTCAGCTATTATCAGCTTTAACAATTGCGTGTTTATTTTGGGATGCCCTAGGCAAATTATAGTGTGTATTAACTTTCTTAGCACACATTGTGAGTCTTGCTGTGTGCTGAAGCTGTTATGAGACTTTATTTGGACTTAGAATTTCAGCCTCACAAAGACAATAAAATGGCAAATTTTGTGGTTTTTTTTAATATGCATTAAGTGTCTTTGAGCCAAAGATTTACCTGCAAAATTGCCAGAAGGTTGAATGATGTCCACAATGGTCTACCCAGAATAGTACAGTGTTGTATACTGAGAGATTTGTAATGCAAAGAGAGGAAAAAGCTAAGGGCAAATACATTCCTAGATTGGGAAACTATTGTGTGTATAGCCAAAGACAGAATACATACAGTCAGGTGAGAAGGAATGTTGAATTTCTCCATCATCACCCTTCGACAAATATCAGCTAATAAAAAAACTACACTAATCAGACTGGTCCATGCAGTGGGACAGAAACCTCTTCATGTCTGGGATAATCATCAAAAGTACTGTCCCTGTAGTGCCAGGAGCAGGATTATTGTTCTGTCATTAACCTCCTATAGAGGTAGCTGGAAAACTGCCAGTTATAGAGAATATTTTCTCATCACCAGGTGTTAAGTTAACATTCTGTAGACTGTGTGAATTAGACCAAGAACCACAGATTGCCTAAACAGGCATTCAAAGCCTGAGTTATGCAGCTCCATTAACATATAGCTATTTCTTTCCTACATTATTTTGCAGTATATGATAGAATTCTAGCAGAATAAATCCATCCTGTAGACTCTCCAGGGACAGAAAATCTCCTGGGAAAATAAGGTATGAAAGTACTGGCTGCTCATACTGTCCAGTCCACATGACCAACTGGCAAAGACAAGAAAATGCAACAAGCCTGACAAAAAGCAATTCTTCTGCAGCTGTGCAACAATGCACCCTTTGTTGGGAGGCATGGAGTGAGAGGAAGCTTGCTTTTTGCCCTGCTTATCAAGCAAGGCTAATCAAGCTGAATGTGTTACTTCATACTTTCACAGATACTTTCCTTCTTACCTAAAACACAAGCTAGTTCTAGCCACAGGTAAGCAACACTTGCCTCTATCACTTTGCTCACTTTTTTTGAGATTATCTGTGGCAGGAGTGCTATTTTAGCTTGGATGTTTTTGAAGAATATATTTGATTACCCATGGGATATGGCATTTTCTATTTCAAGAGATCCCAGATTCTGCTGCAGTAATCTTATCTATAAATTCTGCAATTTAACTGAATCATTGAAAATTGAGCAAATTTTATACTGCTACACAGTGCCCAAATGCGGGTGAAAAAGGAGGCTTTTGCTATTTTACTGATGTTACAAATGCTTTTGATTCAGCTCTCTCATTCATTGACCTCACCTCATAAATGATTGCAGAGAAAAATGTTACCTAAAATGACTGCATAACTTTTGAGCATAATGGAGACATGGAATGGATTTCTCTAATTCTTCTGGATATACCCAAGGGTCTAATCAAATCAGTTGAACAGCTCGCTCAGGCATAATGTGAAGACTAGTGGTGATACTCTGCATCTATAGGTCTAGTCTGCTAACCTCCGCTCATCTGTTTTGTATTTCTGTTCATATTGGTATTACTGGCAAGCTGCTAAAGCCAGAATCATCTGTTACGACACCAGAGAATGTGTATGTCTCTGACATGGCCATTATAGACAGTTATGATATAATACAGATCCCAGAAGATCTCAACACCTTCAGCAGCACGGTTCAGAGTGAAAACATTGATCTTTATCATCCAGCCTATTACTGTCAAACTCTGCCTCTAGCTATGCAAGTATCAGGACAGTTCAGTGGCATTTACATCAGGCAATTTTGTGAGGTCTTTGTGTGTATCCTCAAGCAATGAAGAATATAAAGAAAGGTTGATGATTCTAGGGGGTATCTGTGTGTGCTTATACAATATGGAATAAATAAATAAGATCGAGTACACACGCTGATATCGTCTCAAAAAAAAAATCTTCTTTTTAAAGAAACTTTCTAAAAATAAGAGATGTACACTAGGTTTTAGTTCAGACACCAGCTAGTCCTGGGTTGCAGGACTAGCTCCTCTGCTCCTTTTGAATGTCTTAGCTCTTCAGCAATTGTTGCTTTCATTGATTAATTTGCACTGATGCTGCACAAACTTTGGAAAAAAGATGTCCTTTACATGGACAGCTTACAACTTAAATATGATACTAAGGATCATTACAAAATTGTCATCACTCACTGAGTGGAAGCTCAAGGAGACCCTTTCATGTATCTATTTCTCTCCCCGATTCTTCTTCTCTCAGAAAACTAAGATCCAGTGACAGAGAGAAATACTTAACTTCAGAGATGTAATAAAATGATTTGGCAAGAGTCCTACCTAGCTGCTAAATGTCCTTCTCTGCTCTTCATGAAGTATGTCTCATTTAAAACAGATAGCTGTTAATGTCCTTGCCTTTGGATTTGGCAATGGGTGGAAAGCTAAAATATCATCACTGTCAGAGGCAAAAAAGGCTGTTCTTCTGAAGAGCAGATATGGTCCCAAAAATATGTAGTTACCTGCCTGAGAAGAAACATTCAAATATCCAACAGCAATTAGTGTACCCTTTAAATAACTGGAATGGTTTGATTTTTTGTGCTGCAGAAAACCCATCTTGTACTTACTCTCATCCACAGTGTACATATGCAGACAATGAGAAAATCAAATTGTCATTGATATTAATACTATCCCTTTATCTTGATTTCTAGCTGCATATAAACTATCTGATAGAAACACATGTGCAAGTGCTCTGCTGTTCCAGCTTTGTTCATCTCTTGAGACAGACAGCTGCTTATGAGAGAAAACTTTCTGAAACTTTCTGGTGGCTGCTGAGACAGAGGATCATACCCCTATATTAATCCTGACGTGAATTTTAGCTTGATATTTCACTGGAAAATATAAGAAACCTCTGCCTTTGGCCCCATTATAAATGTCATTGTTTTTCACAGGCCACACTGTTGATCTTGAGTAAGTTATACGCTCTGTGTTCATATCTGAGGCATGTAATGAACTGACTTGCATTCTGTGAGGGGCAAGGTCACACGGATGTTTAGTTGATAAATATTCTGTTTTGATGCTTTGGGTTCTTAACTCTGGTGCTTTGTCTCTAATCCACTTTTGAATCTGGGCTACTGGGGAAAAATGCTGATATTTGTGGACTAGGAAGGTCAGACAAATGGATTAGCATGAGAAAAAATATCAGTAATCTGTTGATTTTTCCATTTTCCAATTTATCATGTAACAGGGGAAATATTACAATTATTCTTTTAACAGGACTGAAAATACAAGTAGCTGAGATGAAAAACTTACTCAGAGGGGCTATCACATACTCTTTTTTTTTTGTCCTCAGGAAGTGTTTAATTACATTTGGTGCAACTTTGTGTTCGGTGGATCAAGTCCTGCATATTTGAACAAGCACATTAGTTAAGAAATCTTTAAAGCCAAATTGCTGGCTGACAATTTTCCACTCTCTCCATTTTAAAGCACTTTGGCACCGTAGTTCTTCTGACCGCTTCTGTGTGCTGACAGTTACCCTGATTAGAAACCCATTTGAGAGCTTCTAAGGTGACAGCGTAAAGCTTTAATGCTCCCTGTGATTTGCAAGAAGGAATGCACGCTGTTCTCAAAACATATGGACAGTTACTTAATAATGTGGCCAGTCCAAGTATCAAAATATAAGAATGCAAAAGAAGGAACTTATATTCACTTTCCAAATATTTGTGACAAAAAGAGGATGTTTAATGTCAGTAAAGAAAATTCACTGTTGTTACCTTCACAGTAGCAAAATTATGAGTAGAAACAAAAAACTGGATAGACACAGACCCTGAAGTTCCTGTATTCTTTTTATCCCTGACACCTGAGTGATGTTAAAACACAGAATGACAAGAAAAATAAGATTATATTTATATTGTTCAAATTCTGGCAGGCTTAGACCTGCAGGAGCCATTTCTGTACATTAGAATAAACCAAAGGTTTGCTATAATTTTATGGTAGATTTACAGTCATCTAGAGGGTGTCTGGAAGGTAGAACTTTGTTAGAGCATTATGAAAATATTCCCTCCCATCTCTGTCATTCCTGAGCCCAGTCTCTGTCTTGCCTCTCAGTATGCCTCACTTTATGGTGCTTGATTTCTCCTGTAGTAAGGAAATCCCTAACACCCCTTTTTGCCCCTTCAGTTTCTGCTGGTCTAAAGGTAGCATATGCTGCTAAAATGATAAAAGGAAAATATCTTTCATTGCTTAACTACTGAGAATGTACTCAGGTGATATATTTATACTGGCTGTTGAAATCAAGCTGGGAAACTTGAAAGAAAGTGTGACAATGAAGTAGTTTATCTGAAGCAGGAAGAAGTGCATCCTGGGAGACTTTTTTTTTTCTGATGTGTCTCCACCAGTTGAATCACTTTCTTTTGTGTTTTTTCAAATGGATTACAATATTTAGAGAATAGTCATACTAATTAAGGAATAAAATGCCTAATAAAAAGAGATGTTAGATAAAAGGAAGCAAAAAAAAAACACCTGTGAAGTTATGGTACCATAGGAATATAATGGAGTACTGAAAAGCTAAGAAAGTTGACAATCCCCCAACCAGATCTTATTTCTTACCTTTCTTTCATGTTTTTTTTTTTCCAGAACAAGAGATTGAAATAAATCAGGATATCTATCTAAACGGAGTACACTGGTCACCTTTGAGAAGACTTTTTTGCATTAGGTAGCCAACCTAAATTTGCAGATAGTAGGGACCAAACAGTAAGATATAAATAAATAATGTTGCTACAGCTAAGCTGGTACAAATTCTTATTTTCCTGTAATCCTTCTTATCTCCGTTTCATTCAGAGAATGAAGAACAAACAACATCTTTAAATTTATCTATTTTGTCCACTGAGACTTAATACTTACTTTTATTTTTGTTCTACTGTTTCCTTTTCACTATTTTCCTTCTTTGGTCTGCCTGCCATGATAAACTCTTTTGTGACATGAGATTAAGGGCTTCATTAACTGCAAAAAAGAGCAATCCAAAACATCCTAAATATTGGATGCACTTTCTTTTTTACTTTTTTTAAATCAGAACTGCCCAAAAACTCTTTCTGTTGTTGTTCAAACTCTACCTAAAATAAAATCTAAAAGTCAAGAGTTGTTAACTTTGTCTGCTCTCATACCCACGATATGGCAAAATATGAGTTTGAGCGGCATTTATAATAAAAGCAAAGATTTCAAGTATTCCATTCATATATTAATTCCTGGATTTACTGATACTCAGATCACTTTTCACACCACACCTCCAATCTGCTGAGATTCTGGCCTAGTCTTGAAGTGGTTAGCTTCTTTTTTGTGTGTAATGTTGTTTTGTCTAAATTGCTCACACGTCTATAACAATTCATAGGTATGTGTTTAGCAGACCAGAATGGGACATTGGCAATAATGGATTATGGACAGCAGTTGGCATGAAAGCCAGAATAAGTCCTTTTTGAAAGGAGGCTCCTGTCCTTCCTTGCTAGCCTGAATTAAATGTTATTAACCATCATGTTTATTTAAGTCGTTTCATTAATTGATCCCACTTGGAGTTTGCAGGTAGGCAACATATTTGTGATAGTCATTTGCTGACACGATCTTTTTTCTAGTCATGAAGAGGACTGCCATGACACTTGGAGATGAACTGTGTAAATTCCTTCTCTTTACATTCCAACTGGAAAAATACATAAATAGATAGGTAGCCTTCTACATAAGGGCGAGGGAAGGGAGGAGAAGGGAAAGGCAATTCGCCAAACCAATGACAAATAACAAACATGTCAGAAACATTTTAGAAGACCGATGTCTTTTCTAAATAATATTCTAAAAGCAAATGTGTCAGAAACCTGCATTTCAGGAAAGGAAGCACTCCTGCTATATAGATAGGGAACATGTTACCTCTAATACATTTATATAACATAAATCAGTCCTCAGCAATATAAACTTCTGCCACTTGTATTACCTGCAGTCTTCTAAAAATTAATTGCTTACTATGATTAACTATTCAAATGATTAACTATTCAAATGATTAATTATGGAATCCTGAGCTGCATAGGGAGGAGTGTGGCCAGTAGGTTGAGGGAGGTCATTCTCCCCCTCTACTCGGCACTGGTGAGGCCACAACTGGAATACTGTGTCCAGTTCTGGGCTCCCAGCTCAAGCGGGACAGGGAACTACTGGAGAGAGTCCGGTGTAGGGCAACAAAGATGATTGGGGGATTGGACCAGCACCTCCCTTATGAGGAAAGGCTGAGACAGCTGGGACTCTTTAGCCTGGAGAAGAGAAGGCTGAGGGGAGACCTTATTCTTGCTTAGAAGTAGCTAAAGGATGGGTTGAAGGAGGATGGAGGCAGACTCTTTTCAGTGGTTCCCAGTGACAGGACGAGGGGTAACGGGCACAAGTTGGAACATAGGAAGTTCCATTCAAACCTAAGAAAAAACTTCTTTACAGTGAGGGTGACAGAGCACTGGAACAGGCTGCCCAGGGAGGTTGTGGAGTCCCCTTCTCTGGAGATTTTCAGGACGTGCCTGGCTGCAGTCCTGAGTAATGTGCTCTAGGCATTCCTGCGTCAGCAGGGGAGTTGGACTAGATGATCTCTAGAGGTCCCTTCCAACTCTAAAGATTCCGTGATTCTGTGATTCCGTGAATTCAAAGTACTAAATGTTTATTAGACATACAATAAATGTTTGTGTAAGCATAGACTTCTGTCATATCCAACTATACTGATTCATATAAAGGGTATCTCCATGGAGCTCCATTCAGAAAATTACTTGTGTGTAAAAACCAGTTATACCTTACTAAATATTGTCTAAATGCTGTAGAGCAATAGGAGAGAGAATTTTCCCTGCCATTTCCAAAATAATATTTAGAAATAATAGTCATAGAAGCTCACATTCAACAAGAATGAGAAAGAACTATGGAAACTTCAAGTCAAGTTTGGACAAATCTTATTTCTGACCTTGAAAAAAAATTTTTGCACAGCAAAATGGAGAAGACAATTTCATTTTCAGCTGCTGGTAAGAGAAAAAGGGTATTACATTTTTCAGTTACGTACAGTCTGTAGGTTTTTCCATATATACTCTTTCTCAGATTCAAATACACGAACACATAGATGAAGTTGCTAAGCAGTTTCCAGAAAAACCACAAGCACAAATGAAGACAGGAAGCACAGGGTGAAAGAATGAAAAGTATAATCCATACAAATATGCAATTAAGCGCATGACCTTACAAAGTTTTGGTGAGCTCTTCAAGGATACTACTAAGCCACATACTATACTTTCTGTTTTTATGCACTAGACTTCGTGTCTCTCAAAACCCAAACTATAAATGCCAGCATTAAGCATGCTCCTAAAGGACAGGCAGATTTGAAAAAGAATTTTCCTCGACATGTTTTGCCTCTGAGCAGTAGTTGGGAGTTATTGGGTTAGGCTTAGCCAATGGGCACTGGGTTACGATTAGGACAAGTGTTGGGAGGGAGACAAAAAACTGGTGCTGCAGTTGCAGCAGGGCGGCAAGAAGGCTCTCAAGGGAAAGTGTATGCTGAAAATGAAATGACAGATGAGAATTTGTTCCTCTGGGCCATGGGCTTGTCACCATCCTGATAATTACCATAAAAGGAGGGCCTGGCTTTGACTGAGTCTATCTTAAGGACACACAGCCATGGAAAAAGTCCACAGGGGACAATTTTTTGGCAGCCTATGAATTCCCATTGAAGTCAATTTACAACCCAGCTACAAATGTAGCTTTATACTTTGTTTATCTCCCAACCCTAAATGTAGATATAACACTTGGCTGAATGAAATCATGCCCCCCCCCCTGCCCCCCGCAGTCATGGCCCAGAGGAAAAGGGTCTCCAGGGATTATTCATTTGGCAGCCTGTTTCTTTTGTTAGCCCCTTATGTTTAACTAAAGGGTCACAAAAAACTTTGGTCAGAAATTTATTCCAGCTGTCCTGACACTTTTAGAGTCTGTAGGAAACCTGAAGTCTGAAAATGACATTTGAAATGCTGTTTAATCTTATTTTTCTAAACTAAATATAAACCAGAACTCTCAGAAGATGTAAGGTCCTCAGAGAATTTATTCAGATAAAACAAAAAGAAACAACAGAGGGACCTCCAAAAGTAATTCCCAAATGCAATTTCATACACCTTACAACCCTCGCCCTCCTTAAATCTTATGTTGTTTAGTATAATTACGTAATTTCTTCGAGGGACACTGGAAAAATAGTCTGCTCAAAGAGTTTTTTTCCCTCACATCTTCTTCTCTCCTCAGGCAAAGGGGCTTGTTATCTTCCTGATAGGAATGTGGGTACAATTTGTAGCATATGATCCCTCTTGTCAGTAGGTGACAAGAGTTACAAAATCAAATTAATGGAAGGATTTGAGGTATGGAAGCATACACTTAGGTGTACATGTACAATCAGGCAGAAAAACACTAAAGTGGAAGACAATATAAAGCTTTGGTTAAGTCTAAAGTATGCAGCCAGTATCAGATGCAAGGCTACAGCTAATTATGCCGAAAGTAAGTTTTATTCCAGTTACATGCACTCAATAAGCAAGCTTTTTTCTTCCCTACAGATCACACCCATTTTTACAAA
Organism: Burhinus oedicnemus; assembly: GCA_008921705.1. NCBI lineage: Eukaryota > Metazoa > Chordata > Aves > Charadriiformes > Burhinidae > Burhinus > Burhinus oedicnemus. The sequence continues at coordinate 3,207,771 of VFFE01009229.1, forward strand.
GAGCTTAGCAGATATCCAATAACAGATTAATTTTCTTTCCTTTAATCTCTTTATCCATACTATCTATCTGATATTTAGTCTTTGTACCTAAATCAACAGCAATTTTTTGTGGTAGCATGAGAAATTTTTGCCCCATTGATTTCCCATAGCACTGAAATTTCGTATTAGCTCAAGGTGAAGAAGCTAATAAGATAAGAATAATAATCGGAATAATAATGGAGGAATTATGCACCCAATTGCACATAAGAGGTTGAAATTTTATCTTTGGGTTCTTGTGCTATTATAAACTTCAAGAGCAAAAAAAAATGGAACATCAAAGACATAATATCAAATCATCCGCTTATTGACAAAATCAACATCCTTAAACATGTTAGTGTATGAAATAAGTAGGAACAACACAAACTATTGTTTGCTAACATCAGCTGAATCTCCTAATATTCTACATGGTATTTTTCTTCCAGTATTGCTATTCTTCCCTCTTAGAGATGATTGCAGGGTGGGATAGAGAAGGAGTGTGTCTTAATATTTCACAGACAAGAATATCCTGAAGCAGACCATATATCTGTCACGGCTACGACCTGCCTTTGACAGTGTCTAAAATGAAAGATAAAAGCTTCCATATTAATAAAACATCTATTAACAATGGAGTGCTTCTTTGGGGCATAACTCCAGTTTTATGCTTATGGTTTAAAGCATGAGTTCAGCAATGTAAAAGCAATCTTGTTACTGGTTATAAAGAACGTGCCCTTGCTATCATGTTAACTCATAGTCAAGCTTGCACAAAAGTCTGTATTATCTAATTATTTACACTACAATATTAGCTTGAAAACTGGCTTAAATTTAGGAGACCCTGGACATTGGTAAAGAACTGTCAAAATCCAAACTCATGGAACCTCCTAGGCAAACTCTAGCCCGCAAGCTCCATCTTGACTAGTGGAACAATGGCCACGTGCTGCTGTTCCTATAGTGAGGGCAACATTTTGCAGAGCTGAAAGTTCTAACATTAAAGTTTTCCAACAGATGAATCAACGTGTACAGTCACAGGAATCAGTCAGATAGTTAAGACACCTGAACTCATCTGTTCAAAAGTGCGAAAGAGAAAACAGTTGCATTATACTGTAAGTGTGCCTAGTTTGGAGATGTAGGACTGATGAACTTAAAGTCAAAGTAACATTAATCAGACAGCATGCACAGGGCCAAAATTTCTACTGGCTATTTAAAAATGAGCTTCAGTATTTCTTCATTACATTTCTAACTACCGTAGTGACTTGTGCCTATGCTTTATTGAAGTTAATTTAAATAATTCTGTATGTGAATTAATCTAAATATCCAAACATAACATCATAAATATGGGGAACTACTGGGACAAATCAAAGCATCATCTAATTATGTGTATTGTCCTCCATGATGGCCAAAAAAGATGCTTAGGGAGAAGTGTAAGAACAGGACAATCAAGAGTTTTATTTTCTATATTATGTACACAGTACTGAAGAATTGGTTAAACCATGTTTTGTTCTCTATTTCTTTTCTAATAGTTTCTAACATTTGGCTGCTTTTGCACAATTGCTAAGTACTAAACTGATGCTTTTATGGAGCTGTGAGTCATAACCCCATGATCTCGCTCCTGAGTGGTAATGGTCAGCTCTGAAACCATCATTTTACATATGAAGTCATATTTTTGTTTGGTGTTATTTGATAGCTATCTACACTAAATTTCATTTTTCATTTTATTACCTACTGAGTTTTATAAAGTCCTTGCCACTTCAAATGATGCATTGGAATAATAAATCCTTTGTAGTTTTCCCTAGTGCAAATCCAAACTGTTTTTTGGAGAGCTAAATTAAAACACTATCTATGCTGTCTTGTTCCAGTGGAAATCATTTGTTTTGATACTTTGTGTTTTGATAGTATGCCCATATGTTTCAGAATAAGGAAAACAGTTCTTGTTATAGTATAATTTGACACAATATAGACATTCACTGATTGTAAGAAACTTAGCCAGTCAATTTTCAACTCCAGTACATGTGTTAGGTGATATGAAAGAGCATGACACATAAGCATACATGTGAGTATAACCACTGTAGTAAGGAATTTCAGTTCCATAAGCTAACCACAGAAATTCAGAAAAAGCATGTTAAACCCCAACATTTTTACTTCAGCTTCAAATGGCTTCAAGACTGATGAAAACAACACGCAAATGGCTGTAAATAATCAGGTAAATAGAAGGTAGAAATGATTGTACCTGACTTCAGAAACTAAAGAAAAGTTAAACAATCCACATGAGTTCACAGGCTTTAACGCTGTAGCTGAATTCTGCTTTCTGATTCTATGCTCAAGTGATTCTGTCATGCTTTCTGTAATTATTATTTATTGCCACTGTGTCAGAAAAAAAGTATTGAACACTGATAAATTTGTGAACTTTCTGGGTTGATTACATTTTACTATAAATAATAGCTTCCAAAGTAAAAGAACTGGCTGTGATTATCCTGAAATTATCTACTGTAGACTGCAGAGAAAAAAGGGTCCTTAGGAACCCTTGATATGTGCTCTGTTCTTAGGCATCCTGAAGCATTCACTTAGTAAAAGGGAAATAGATGAGAAATAGCACTGAAAAGGACTCAATTGACTTTGATGACATGCACACTAATGGCTCTGAGAGTGGCGAGCAGGGCAGGCTACTTAATCCTCAGCGTCAAAAAGCAATTAAATCCGCTAATTACCAAATTATGTGTGCAAATGCTCAAAGGCAAGCAAAAGCAGTAATGATTAACCATTTTGCAAAGAAATTCTTCCCTCTCACTCTCTCCAACTGTTCCTGGATATTCCCAAAAGATAACATTTTCACACAGGAACAACTTCAGCTAACTTAATGTCACACAAATGGCGATGATAGCCTTTATTGTCTGCTTGGAGATGGTAGATTTAGTGATCCCCAAGTGTCAGGCTGCAAGAGTGGACATTGTGTTTAACACAGTCATAGCCACCACGGTAAGAAAATTTACATTAGTTAATTTATCATAGGAACTACCACTGGGCAATGGAGAGGTTGAGCAAATTCTAGTCTCTTGCTTTTCAAAGGTGCAAAGGGGAAAGGAAAAAAAAAAAAATTGAAAAAAAATTTCCTAGTCTAACTGTTAAAATAAACTAGTAAGGTCTTGGGATATTACAAGAGCATGGGACCCAATAGTGTTAGGCTAAATGTTTGCGGTTTTCCACCTTCAAAGAGGAGATGGGTTTTGCCAGAAAGTTTTTGCCATATTCTTTACAAAGACAACTAAAGAACAAAATTATTCCTTAGCAGTCTTTGTGATATATTTCCCTGAGCTCTAAGAACCCAAAGGCTGCTGAATCAAGCACACGAAGAGGTTATTGTAAAAGTCCAGTGCACAAGAAAAAACCTGGATTAATTAAATGAAACTTAATCTGTAAGTGTCAGTAAATTGTCAATACAACATCACCAGAAAAAAATTAGCTGCGTTCTTTCCAAGTAATGCTGTTCCCTAGCATATTTATTATGCTCTAATACATCACACCAGCATGATGCTGGAATGATGTAAAGAAAGGCCTGCCCTAGAAATATTTGATGAGTGCTTAAGTAGCTGCCACTTCACTCTTCGAGCATCCATGTAGTCAATGACATTGCATAAAGAAAGCACAAAGAAACACAACTGAGGAATAGTCCCTGCATGTATGTCAGCCTGCCACTTGGCTCGCAGATGCCCTTGAAGTGGAAGCTTATACTTTTGGGGGTTAAAAAGAAGTAAAATCATATTTCCTAATTTTTACAAAATTTCTCCAATTTTTTGGCAAGTAGAGGCAGTTGTAAGTTTTTCAAGAATTTAGGGTCAAACCAGTTTAAATAATCTTGCAAGTAAAGAATGCTAAACTTTGACTTGACATTTAAATTCATCTCCTGAATTCCTTGTCTGGTAGTTCAGCAAATGTTGACCGGTCAAGGACTATTGGACTTTCTAAGTCATGGTATGCAGATGACTGAAACTTTGCCATTTAAAGCATAATTTTAAAAGAAATCCTTTCTATCTCTACTGATAAATATCCTGTCTATTTTAGCGATTTTTTGTTTGTTTGTTTGCTTCAAGATTTTTGGAACAGTGTTTTTCAACATTCTCTGCAGATTTACTGGATGAAGAAAAAGACTCCAGTGAAGTATCATTTTTCATGACACTTAAGATTCTGTCACTCACTGGGGTCCATGACAGTTGGGACCCAGCACACATCTGTTCTCTGCAGCATGTCTTTGCAGTGCAGTTGGAGACACAGAGTAAATTCAAGGGAATATGTTGTGCTGTCTCTGGTGTTTCAAATATACATAGATATGTATTACACTTACAAGTATGAGTCATTAATCCTTTGAGGCAAGACAGTAAAAACTAGATCTCTTTTATGGGAATTTGTGCTTCCTTTTCTTCCACCCGTCCACTTTTTCTTCAGAATTTTTTGAACGTTTGTGGTGGGGAGAAGGAAAGACTCTAAAATGGATCTTCAAAGGATTTAAAGATTCCTAGGTGCTTGTGATCATAACGATTGCATGAAAAATATAACTTCATGACATTGTTTCTTGATTTTTAATGTAAGTGCTTGATTGCTTTTCCAAAAATATGGCTACAATCATCACTGCTAGGAGCACATCTATATGCATCAAATCACACATGTGAAGCTAATAGCATGCAATATGTGGTAGAGCCATATAAAAATGTAGTGTTTCATTTTTATCTTGCAACCAGTTCTCTGTCAACTGTAAGTTTCTGTGGGACTTAGTCTTCTAATATTCAAGTCTTGAGAAACTTCTACCTGTTCAGTGGCACAACAAAGTGTCGTTCTTCTTCTTCTTCACTGCATGATGGCGTTTCCTGCAATAGTAACTGATGGGAAGACCCAAGATTCATTAATATTATCTATACTTAAAAATGATGCAGCTTTATTGATTATTTCATAATCTTGGCAATGTCAGGAAAAGAATTTTTTTTTTGCCATTCCAGAGTAGTACCTTGTTACACTATCAAGCACCACTTTAAAGAAGGCTAGGAAACTCTGGAATACAACATTAGTATTAAAAATAATTGATGGAAACCAAATTTTAATTGAGCCTTTTAAATTTAATATGCTTTGAGGATTTAATGGGTTTGTTTAAATAAATAAGTTTATGATAGGAGATATACAATTTGCAAGTGGGCCATCATGGAAATGATCCCTATAGAATATTTAATAAATCTTAACATTTTTTCTGTTCATATATCAATGATCTTTATTCTTAAGTTCTGTTAAGACTGTCAAGACACGTGCAGGTAATTTTGGGACTCCCTTACTCAATCACTTATTGTCTTAATTTATACAATAAAAAGCAAATTTTGAATTTCTTGACTTCCTCAAGTTCTCACTTGCTAAATAACTGTTTTTACTAATTCCTATGGACTACTGTTATAGCAAGATAATATTCAGTGACAGGAGTTAATCAATGGTTCCTAAATAAGAAATAACTAATAAATAATGGAATAAATAACAGGTGGATTGTCATCTCAAGCAACTTAAAAGTTCATCTGTGGCTTTAGCATTTTTGTGTAATAAAATTAAGATTTCTGCATCTTTCATAAATTCATCCACATATATGTCACAGTGACTCCTTTTCTGCCCTTGTTGAACCATTTCCAGAATTTCCACACTAGTTTCCATAGTTCTCAAAAAATAATGTAGAATGTCTCTAGGTTTCACAGAAGATATGAGAATTAGCTAGTATATGAAAAGTGTCTGGATACAAAATTCTTGGATACAATGTTGGATTATCTTGTTTCTGCACTGAAACACAGAGCTGCATTGACACAGTTCACTGTAGCATTTTTAAGAATCTGAAATACAAGGAGCAAAAGGACTTTTCCAAAAAACCCCCAACCATCTAGTTTCTGAGACTCTAATGTCACTTATGATGTTCCTGCAATAAACTTTTAGCATGATCAGTGGATTGAAAACTTCTAAAATTGGCTGGAAATATCATATAATCCTGTTCCTAGTTTAATGGAAAATGGAAGCATGGAAGAGATTGTCCAGACTGAATTCAATGAAGGTCTTTCACAGTAAGAGAGGGGATCCTCAACAACAGATTGCATTTACCAAAGAGAGAGAAAGAAAATGGATTGTCATTCTCTGAATGCTTAGATGATAAAGAAATTCAGTATATTTTAAATTAGTTCCTCTTTTGCCCTATTAGTCAATAGAACTCCATAGAACTTTTTTTTGCTACACAGTGGGGTGCCGTAACAATGTATATTGTCTTTCAATTTTGTATGTATTTTTTCTCTCAGTGTGAAATAATATGGGACAGCACTTGCTTCATTTTATCTGGGCTATCCTGCAGTTGCCTTCTGATCCTCATTTTATTGGCTATGCAGAGAAGATGCCATTTAAAACTTTAATTGCCAGAGAGGGTTGTGAAATATTCACTGAGATTTACTGCTTTCCCTTTGTGATGTACCTTCACAGCAAAGTGACCCTGGTGGTTAGGAAGCATATTGTATAAATGGCAATTTAATGAGGGCTTGGAGAATATGAGGTCTCCAAAGAACACTTCATTTTGAAATTTTCTTGTTATGAAGTATTTTATGAAAAAATCCTGCCAGGAATTCCAATGAAGATAACCAGGTTCTTTAGCCAGATACATTGGCAAAAATGGAGCAAAAATCTCACATAATACTTTAAAACACTGGTAAACTACAGATCCATGAAGTCTAATCTTGCAGTTTAACTGAACTGATGAAGAGAGGCACTGAAAGGAAAAAAAAATCTCTATTTGCAAGGTGTAAACAGGCCTGCATATTTTTCAAGTTGTTGGCTACACACTTAATGACAGCATTCATGATTCACAGTAAGAATAATAGTTCAGAGCATAGCAAGTATGTTGATAGCTTTCCTGTTTTGAAGAATACCTGCCAAATGCATAGTAGATATATTACATACTTTAATACATAGATTTTCTTAAATTCAAATTCTCCTGATAATCTACTGCAGTCTCTGCAAGAGGCAGTTAAATTGACTCATTCATTTTATAGCTTGTTAACTTTGAAACATAAAAATGACCATTTATATGTCAATATTAAGTATTTCACTACTGATGATTTTCAGGAAGAACTTGCTTTAGTATGCTCAGGTTCAATCTTGTATTGATTCCACCATTTACTGAGGTGTTAAACTCCTGTGCTCCTTTTACAACAAGTCCAGTTGTGGGTTAACCCCAGGAGGCAGCTGGGCACCGCCCCGCCACTTGCTCACTCCCCACAGTGGGATAGGGAAGAGAATTGGAAGGGTAAAAGTGACAAAACTTGTGGGTTGAGATAAGGTCAGTTTAATAGGCAAAGCAAAAGCAGCACAAGTAAGCAAAGCAACATAAGGGATTCATTCACTACTTCCCATCAGCAGGCAGATGTTTAGCTTTTTCCAGGAAAGCAGGGCTTCATCAACGTGTAACAGTTACTTGGGAAGACAAATGCCATAACTCTGAATGTCCCTTCCTTCCTCCTTCTTCCCCCAGCTTTATATACTCAGCATGATGTCATATGGTATGGGATATCCCTTTGGTCAGCTGGGGTCAGCTGTCCCAGGTGTGTCCCCTGCTAACTTCTTGTGCACCCCCAGCCTACTCACTGGTGGGGCAGTGTGAGAAGCAGAAAAGGCCTCGACACTGTGTAAACACTGCTCAGCAGCAGCTAAAATGTCGGTGTGTTATCAACACTGTTTTCATCACAAATCCACACACAGACCCATACAAGCTACTACGAAGAAAATTAGCTCCACCCCAGCACAAACTAGTACAGGACCACACTCTACTGAGGTGTTAAACTTCTGTACTCCTTTTAAAATACCTTGGTTCCACTTCCTTTCTACCCGATCATTCTGGAGGTGCTCTTTTGTGTTACAGAGACAAATAACATCAACATTAATAAAAAATGGATAATTAACAAAATTGAATAAATCAGAAAAAAATTGATAAGTAAGATAAATAAAATGGATATAAGAATAGATAAATAAGAACTGGACTGCTAACATAACACTTCAACATTTTTGGGACAAGAACATATGACAAATAAAAGTATTTTTTCAACCCAAGCAAACTTTTATAATTAAACCAACAGTATTTACCAGTATAGAATCAATAAACTTTTGAAATGGAGATGGGGAGGGCTACATGAGGTTTTGTAAATTAAGGGAATGGTGTTATACTAACTCAGTATAGATGCAGACGTGCCCTGAATATCGTAAAGTTTGTAATAGCGCTGTCACTCATAGCATATGATCATTAATGTCACAGAAACTGCTTTGAAAACTCTGTGAGAGACTGAAATGCAGAACATAATTTGTAAGGTTAAATGACAAAGTTATATCCAAAATGGCATATACATTATACGAAGACAAGATAGTTGTTACAAACAGGTTTTTGACCTTTAACACTGTTAGTGACCACGATCTGAGAGAACAGGTGTCACTTTCAGCTGCTGACAAATCCTCAGACTAAGTCAGGTCACAGTCCTTTCACTTTGTTCTTGAGATGGTGATGACTGAGGATTCAAGCAAGCATCACTGGAGGTGAGACCCTAATTGGGCCCAGAAGGTTGGAATTCTGCCAGCAAAATGAGAGTCTGCAATGTCAAAAAAACCCCAAAAATAGCTGTTATCCCTCTCTCTGTAAGGCACTGAACAACAAACACTCACAAGTAAGACCAATGACTGACTAGACCCTTCTGTCTAAAAATAAAATTCTTTGCTGGAATGGATGTAAAAAATTTAAACTGGCAGATCCAATAACAGAACAATCATCATTTTATAAGGGCAGCTACCAGCGAAGTAAATAAACGACTTTTCAAAATGTCATTGCATGGAGTGACAAAACAGACTTCGTTCCCCCCTACCCTCTCTTGCAATCTCAGAATCAACATGCACAAGCACCAGGAAAAAAGCCCCGCTGGTCTTACACATTCCTTAGTAAAGTAGCAATTATACACCCCCTCCCAGGAAACCTTCTCATATGTTTTCCTTCTTTCACCCTTGTAGTTCCCTTGTTCTGGCATCTCTGTGATTTCAGAGTGCCACAAAAATCTTCCTTTCCCCAGAAAATCTGGGAAGATGCCATGCAGGGTGGCTCTTCCCAGCAGTCTGCAGCAGTCATGACTGGGGGGACCCAGCTGCCCACAGTGGCACCCCAGCAGAGAGAGGGGGCCAGGACTCTGTGCCCCCAGTGGGGACATGGGACAGACAGGAGCCACCTATACCCATACACTAAGTTGGGCCAAGGATCCAGATGGAAAAAAACCAGGAGTCTTGTCCAACACCACTGCGTCACAGAAGCATTGTTTCCTCAGCAAGTCAGGAGCTCCCGCCTGGCACAGAAGAGGTGTGACAGGCTCACAAGGTAGCAAGGAGCAGCCCCAGGTGGACCACTCCACAGCCTGCTCATACCCACCAGGTGTGTGGCACACAAGGAGCAGGAATCGGTACCCGCTGCCCATCACAAGTCCATCTACAGTAGCCTGCCTTCTCCATCCCTCTCTCACTACAGTCTACACCCGGTATGAGACTGTCTCCCAAGAGATTTGCATATCCAGTATTGAGGGCAACACACCTCAGCAGTCGTTGGAAGGTCCCTTGTGAGACTCCTCCACACTGTCCCCAGGCTATGGCCACTCAAGAATGGCTCAGGTGGGCCTGCACCCTTGCAGGCTGCCACCAGCAGGGGAGGAAAGGCGGAGGTGGCTGCTGGCAGTGAGGGGCTAGGCTCGGAAGACAAGAACTGTTGCTTCAACACTGCTGGCAGGGGCACCGGTTGTGTGGCAGCTGAGGCTTGCTGGCAAACACAGTGCATGAGGGAGGCAGGTGGCACTGCTGTTGGGGTCCATGTGGCAGGGCAAGGTCCATACAGGGCACCATTATGCAGTCAGTGTTCACAGTGCACGTGGTAGTTCTGGGCTCTACTTATAGCCTGACTGGGAGATGTTCAGAGCACCATGGGGTTCTGGGTTCTGCAGCACTAGAGGCTAGCTCTTGGTCCCTGCACAAAGAGCAAAAGGCAAGTAATGGGTTTTGGAGTCTCCCTCCTGCACGGGACCATGCAGCTGCAGGCTCCACCTCATGGCTCAGCAGGTTTGCTGTTCACCAGGGATCAGGATCGGGGAAGTTGCAGAAATACTGGTGAGGCTTGGCAAGTCTTGTTACCTTTGCTGGTCTTTTGTGTGGGTGCCAGCAATGCTGCCAGGGTTAGGCTGGAGTCCATCTAGAGTGACCACGGAACTCTAGGAGTGAGGTGAATGGCAGGTAGCCTGGTGGTGCTCTTATGAATCCTGTTGGTTAGGGGAAAGGTTCAAATGCAAGTAGCTATATCCAGTGGGTCAGCACCAGGCTGCATCGCTGATGTCACAGGCAGAGTCTTCAAGGAACAAGGACTACTCAGTAACCAACTAAGTGGGCAAACAGGCTTACTAACCTAGTGAGAAGGACTTTAAACTAGATAAGCAAGGGGATGTTCACCATAACCTGAAGAGGAGTAAGGGAACAAGGGACAGCGCAGATGTCTCTTGGGGGACAGCAGGACAGGCAGGCACATAACTCTTGTAAAAGCAGCATGATTCAGGACTGATTTCAAACAGCTGTATGTTTATGTGCAAACAAGGAATTGGCAATCTGGCACAGCTGCTGACCTGTGACCTCACTGGGATTACCTTCAGGAATCAATACTGAGACTGTCTTCATTAATGACCTGGATGATGGGATGAAGCGTGTTTTTGCCAAGTTTGTAGGTTACACCAAGTTGAAGGGAGTAGCTGCTATTCAGAGCGACTTGGACAAGCTGGACAAATGGACTGACAGCAACTTCAAAAAGTTCATCAAAAGCAAATCTAAAGTCCTGCCGCTGGAGCAAAATAATGCTATACAACTGTGCAGTCTTGCACTGACTGTCTGAAACAGCTCTGAAGAAGAGGACTTAAGTGTCGCAGCAGACAGCAAACTGGATGTGAGCCAGCAGTGCACCCTGACAGCAAAGAAAACCAAGAGGTTCAGGAAAGTGATCCTTCCACTCAGCAATTGAAAAGACCATGCCTGGAGTTCTGTGTCCAAGTTTGGGCTTCTTGAGCCACAGGGCAACATTGTGTGTCTCCACACATAGCCAACAACTGCATTCTTTGTTTCTTCTTCGAAGATATTTTTGAAAGAGAAAGCCGGATCATTGATGTCCTATAACTAAGACTGACCTTGATTATAGGAGGACAAGGCTGACCCGGCGGCAGACTTGACAAGATGGTAATACATGTCACAGAGGGAATGCAGCAGTGCCAGCTGGAGGTGCAGCCTGTTGTCTCCAGGACTTCTGAGCAGAGCTTGGCTCCATATGGCTGTTTTCAAAGCTTGATGGTGTAGGCATGTGGCACATGAGGGCAGACAGATGGTTAGTGTGGCATGCTGAAGGGTGTTTGCATTAAGTAGGCACAGTAGCTTCTGGAATATGTTCTCAGCCAGTGATACTCCAAGTGTATGCAGTGTAGACGTAGCAAATCAGTTTTAGAAGGGGTTTGCCATGAATGGAGTGGATGCATACTGCTCCAGATTAATTGGCTGGGGGAAACAGCAATTATTCCCTGAAGTAGATAACAAGAACAGTATACATGTAGCCTAAAGGATGAAAAACTGTTTCTTTAGCTATGGCCCAGGCTGAGATTGATTATTCCTTCGTGTTACATAAAAATTAAAATGACCATTTTGAAATTTCACACTATTTTTCTATGTCATTATGATGTTGTTATACCATGTGTACATGGTTATTTTTAATTTTTTTTTTCATTGCTTCTTTAAGTCTTACAAAAATGTCTTTAGATTTTTTGGAAGAGCATACTTTGACCCAAACTCCAGATTAGATCTAAACATTTTTCATCCTTTTTTCCATTTTGTGTAAAAATATATTAGAGTCAATGTTAAAAAAGTCAGCCTGACTTGAATTTCTCCTTTCCCAGTATATCAGCAGTTACTGTCAAAATTATGATCAAAGCATTTAATAACCTCACATTGAATTTCAGTGATAAGTTTAATCCAGATTGAAATTAAAATTAATTTTGGATTATATACAATCGTTTTCAGAAATAAATCAATTCTATTTGGGGGGTTTTATTTCATGTCCCTGAATGTCATGTAAAGAAGCAAGAAATATGATCTGTATAAACCATAATTTTATTCACTGAGAAGAACTAATGTATTTAATACTCATCTCAATATTTAGCAAATGCACTAAAGAGAGTACCAATGCTAATAAGGGAAAGGAAAGGTAGAATTGTAGGATTCCCCTGACCAGTGGTAATGTCTTGAGGTTATTCTCTTGAGAAAGCACCATCAGAGCAGTCATAAACGACCAGTTCAAATTTAATAAAAGGAACCCTGAATGATATTTTTCAATATGTAGTGTAATTATTTGTGTTCATTTAGATTAAATGCCTTTTTGGCCCTGGGGAAATAGCTCAAGGGAGACAGACTCTCACTGAATAGGTTTTTTACTGAAAAATTTTCTCCTAATTGCCTGTGCTTTAGAAATTAATGCAGCAGCTCCTGGTTGGGTAGCTGTAGTTGAAGAAGAAAGATGTTGATTATCAGTGCCATTGTTATCTTTTCTTTGGAATTTTTTAAGTCAACTCAGTGTATCTGGTAAGTGTGGGGTAAGAGACCTGAAGAATATAATGTCGTTAGTTTGACTGAAAAATTTCTACTAAGGAACTCATTTCAATAGTAGATCTTGTTTTTTCAACTGGTTGAAATTTACCTGCTTTTGTAAAAAGAGATTTTTTTTAATTATTATTTTTACTGAGCAAACATTTAAAAAGCCAAAAGCTGCAGGGCAAAAAATGATTTTTAATTTGCAACTCTGTGAGTCAAAAAATTATTTTTAATTTCCAGAAAATTACAAATATATTGTTTATTTCAGATTTCCAGGTTTCAAAGTACATTACAAAAAACAGATATTGTGATGTAAATTAAAAAATTATGTGGGTTTTTTCCATTTTGAGGAAGCAAACAGAGGATATTTGTCTAGATGTTGGAACTACCAGTTGGAAACCACTATTGAAAACTTTGATATCTTTAAAGATTGCTAGCCTAATTCAAACTCCAAATGCTGTGTATCAGATACAATGAAAGCTTTATAAACAATTATTTTTCAAAACCCAATCACTGAAATAAAGTGTCAGAATTAAGAGATACAAATGAGGCAAAGGTCACCCAGAATGGATTGCAGACTAGCTTTGTCACTCTGGAGAAATAACCAGTGTATATTTACCTGAGAATGAAGAATAATTTTATTTCAGAGTGTTCTTTGGGATCTTTGGATGATCAGGGAACTCTACAGTTCTATTTTTCTTTAGCTTTGTAAGTGTGCATCAGAATATCGACTCAATACATAGGCTTTATGTCCAAGTTAGAAACAATGCTCAAGGATTTATATATTATTAGCAGTATCAAAGGAACTTCCTATATCTTGAAAGATAAGAGGATATATAAATCAAACCAGTTCCATATTATTACTCAGTGTTGTCAGCAATATCTTACCTTAGCTGGAGAACATACTGCATTCAACCAAATTGCAGAATCATGAGAATAAAGCAAGAATAAATTACATACAATTAAGGTATTTTGACTTAAAGACTGGGAAGACTATGTATTTTTGAAACAAAGAATCAACCTCAGAATCATAAAATTTCAGTATGAAGAGTCTTCATGACCCTGGTCAATTTTAGTTAATTCAGTCAGAGAATAAAATTAATGCATAAAAACTTGTATATTATATATGTAAGATGAGAAGTAGTTGAAAATGTTAAAAAGGATAGAAAAGGGAAAACAGCATTGAACAACTTAGTTCACTTTTCCCAGGCAAACTGTAGCAACAGATGCACTCCAGCACTCCTGGTCTCTATATAGCTGCCATCTACATTATGGCACACGCATTTTATTTCAAAGTCTTTACCATGTTAGCTTTTTAATATTTCAAGTATTTTTGCATGGTATTAATTTTTACTAATGAATTCCTCATATTTTAATATCTTAATAATATTTTTTTATCTTTGTGAAAAAATATTAATTCTGTTCTATGCTTTTTGTTCTTTCTTCCTCTTCCTCCCTTGAAGGTAAATAAACCAACATTAACTATGTAAGAGATGGTAGTCTTGGCAATGGGAATATCTGTATTAACTGGCCATGGAAACCTGAAATGTATTAGCTAAAGTAATAATCATGTGCTATTGTATTAAACATGACAGATAGATTTATGGCTCTAGATTTTCTTTAACAGACTATAATTTCAAAAGGAACTCAGCTATTTTTCATGGCTACATGTTGTTTTGACCGCAATAAAATCAAACTATGAGGAATCACAGAATGACAGAATGGTAGGGGTTGGAAGGGACCTTCAGACATCATCTAGTCCAACCTCCCCTGTCAAACCATGTTCGCCTAGAGCAGGTTGGACAAGATCGCATCCATGCAGGCTTTGAATATCTCCAGAGAAGGAGACACCACAATCTCTCTGGGCAGCCTGTTCCAGTGCTCTGTCACCCTCACAGTAAAGAAGTTTCTCCTCATGCCCAGGTGGAATTGCCTGTGTTCCAGTTTGTGCCCGTTGCCCCTTGTCCTGTTGCTGGACACCACTGAAAAGAGTCTGGCCCCATCCTCTTGACACCCACCCTTTAGATATTCATAAGCATTGATGAGATGCCCTCTCAGTCTTCTCTTCTCCAGGCTAAACAGACCCAGGTCTCTCAGCCTTTCCTCCTAAGAGAGGTGCTCCATTCCTTGATTACCTTTGTAGCCCTCTGCTGGACTCTCTCATGTAGTTCCTTGTCTTTCTTGAACTGGGGAGCCCAGAACTGGACACAGTACTCCAGATGTGGCCTCAGCAGGGCAGAGTAAAGGGGGAGGATAACCTCCCTTGACCTGCTGGCCATGGTCTTTTTAATGCACCCCTGGGTACCGTTGGCCTTCTTGGCCACAAGGGCGCATTGCTGCCTCATGGTCAACTTGTTGTCCACCAGGACTCCCAGGTCCCTCTCTGCAGAGCTAATGAATTTCTGGTTCTTTTTGGTATCATGACTATGTGGTGACTATTTAATATCCCTTAGAATCAGAATTTGAAGCATTAAACTGGTAACAAAAGATATATTATGCTATCTATTTACGTATTCTATTCCAATAACAGTAACAGTTCTTTGGAGAAGTACTAAGTTCCATACATCTGGGAGATTTTTTTTCCTCTGGATTCTGCCATAGGTAACTGAACACATGTCATAATATTAATTTTCAAAATTGCATCGATACATCTTTCTTTGCAGTAATATATGGCCAAGGAAGTAGAACCAGTTGCATGTTCTATGACAGCTATGATCCAAACTTTTATCCAAATTATAAGTCTGTTTTATGATGGAGTACTGAGCTTTCCTGCCCCAAACTGAAGCATCCTCCCAAAAGCTACGAGTCCTTTAAGACATCCATCATAGTAAGTTTCAAAGTAAGAGCTAAAGTCATTAGGTAAAACACATTTTTAACATCCTGGACTACGATCTTGAAATGAATGAGGTTTTTGTTTCACTGTTAGCTATCCTAAGCAGGCTATGATTTAGGATTGGATTTCTGGCCCATCTTAGTCTACTGTTGACCTTAAAATTGTCCTTTGGTCTACAACAGACATAGTATACCCAGTTGATTGAGAAGTAATACCTGTGGCATGGCCTTTGAAGCATGAGAACATCAGCAGATAAGAATAATTCATATAATGCGTTGCGCTTTAGGATGGGTAGTCTGCGCACTTCAAAACAAAGACCTTGCCTATTAAGTCTATATTCTTAAGTAAGTTTCTCAGTATAGAGCTTTTGAATTATATAGATAGTACATTTTATGGCTTGTTTTGTTAAGACACTTTGTAAGTTCTGCTTTAGAAGTTAAAATAGTCATGCTTTCTGCTGCTTGCATGTAAAGATTTTTTTATCATCCATGGAGTGTAATTTAAAGAGTGCAGGCTTCACAGATTTTCTGACAGGGATGATATTCAGCCCACTAAGAAGCTTTTCTATTTAAGGAGTTTATTTAAAACTAGAAGAAATAAAGTTTCAGGACTAAAAGGTGCTTTGCCACTTGATTTGGTTCCCTGCTTCAGTCTGTCCTCTAATCTTGAGCTCTCTCTGGGCCTGTCAAATGCTATAGGATATCACATGGAAAAGCTAATACAACTATTACTGTAGCTCCCCTTGAGTTCTTTCTGAAAGTGGATCCTTCTATGAGAGCACATAATAATGGTTCACCTCCACCAGGGCTTTAGATACCAATTTGTCTGTGAAAGCTCTTGTGATTTAGAAACTAGCATATGGATTTCTATTCCACTTCAAAAACTGTGTCTGGGTAGAAATGTATGGGAAGCGTACATATGTGTAGGTATGCACACATACATGGATACATTCTGGCAAATTAATCCACTGAGACTTTAATGACATTTAGTTCAATCCTAGTTTCTCCCTATCTCTCTGGAGAAGGAATTAAAACATATGGGTATATATTCTCAGTTGTGTAAGAAGACTGAACTTCTATGTCTTTTTTATTAATTTATAAGACCTTCTAGTATGCCTAGTAGTATTAACAAAAATAAAAAGACCACTCTTCTAAAATCCTTGTGATCTGGAAACTCACAATGGAGGTAACCCACAGAAGAGGAAAAGAAAGTGAACAAAACTGGAATAGTTTTATTTCATTTTGTATGTAAAGAATTGGATGGGAGAGCAAGTTAACCAATATAGATAAAGAGTCCATGTAGTTTGCAGATGAACTGAAACCATTCTCCAGTTTCACTCAGATATGATCCAAGGAGAATAGTTATTACAGTTTTCAGAGTGTATTGCATATGTAAAAGATGAGGGAGATACAATGGAAACATGTAGGAACTCTGTAAATGGCATTACACAGAAGAAATGTCATTGAAGGAAAAAACATTAAATGATGTAGTGGCTTCCATTCTGGTGACATACAAAGATATGAGAATACTTAATCAGAGCAGAGTGCATAATAGAGGTAGGGACACTGCATCTTGATATTGCTGCTAATGGAAAGTCCATGGAGGTGTTGGCCCAGAAATGCATGGTATTGCAAGTCATGGGAGGAAAATTAGTGAAGAGGGATTTTGAACTTTGTACTTTTGATGTGTTTTTACCACAGTAAGGCCTATAAAGTTTTCATCAAAAAATACAGCTATGGTTCTCATAGCTGAACTGCAGATACAAATAAAATATTTTAAAGTGTTTCCTAAAAGCACCCTCACAATATTTTCCTTCTATATTGTAGGTTTCTTAAAATCTCTCTGATTTTAAAAATTGTTTTGCTATCCAACACAAATTTTTACTACAGTTTTTCAATGCATTTAGCAAAACCTCTTTTTAAAGATGAAAATGTACTTCACAATAAGCAAACCATTCCAACACAAACATTTTTGGTGACATTCATTCCCCAAAGTTTTACTCTATTGCCACTCAGCACGAAACATGTATTGATTCTGGCCTGAGGAACTGCATTTCATTCTTCCCCTGTTTTAAGAGGTGATAAACCAAAGGTGACACAACAAAAGTGAACAAGAAGTGGGACTCTAGGGATAGGGGCAATGTAGTCCCTTCCAGCTGGCTGGAAAAAACAGCTTTCAAACAACTAAATCTTAGACTTAGGAAAATTATTCAGTGTTCAGAAGAAGTTTACAAGGTTGATGTTTTCCAGTTGTTGTATCTTCTTAAAGGAGTTTGTTTATGAAAAGTGTGAGTGTTCTTTTCTATGATTTACTTATTTCTGTTTGATGGTCTTTCCATTGGCTCTTTGAACATCTTCTTTTCAGTATCTACACCTTTTTATCATAGTGCTGTAATAAAGATGTGGAAATGACTTCTTAACTTAGCCTAACTTTTTCCTCTGTCTCCTACTGGAATTCTAAGGAGTTGTCCATCTGAGGACTGTCCCAAGCTGCCTTTTTTATCTCTGGACAAACAGAAAAAGAGGTAAATAGGTGGCTGCAAGACTTGGCTTATTCTGAAGAATAAAAGCAATGATTTATTTATTTCAAAAACACTTATATTTGTTCTGAGAATTAAAAGAAACAAAAGACAAGCACCAAATTTGCTTGTGCTAGTTAATCAGATAGTCACATGAGCTGCATAGCACAATGAACAGAACAGAACAGAAAAGGTAGTGAGAAAGGGAGAGAAAATCTATTTGAAAATCATTAAATACAATTTCTCTTCATCCGCCATCCATGGCATGTATTTTCTTGGCCAGTAATTCATATATTTCAAGTCATTACTAGGTTGAGCAGTTGACGGAAGGGGCTGTGCTGGGAGACTGCTCCTGCTGTTTGAATCAATATAACATATGAAAACAAGCAAGAAGCCCAGCACATCCTTGACCAGCTGATGCACTG
Source organism: Burhinus oedicnemus (assembly GCA_008921705.1). NCBI lineage: Eukaryota > Metazoa > Chordata > Aves > Charadriiformes > Burhinidae > Burhinus > Burhinus oedicnemus. The sequence continues at coordinate 3,226,243 of VFFE01009229.1, forward strand.
TTTACCTTAGGTCCTGCTATGAAAATAAAACAAAGTCAATCAGAGTCTGTGAACTGCTGTGGCTTTACAAGAGGGCAATGTAAGAATTCCTGTATTGCCTCCTAGATGCTGAGCTTCAATGCATGCTAAGTTTGAAAAGAGGCATTCCCTTTGCCACTGAAACAGTCCTGTGACAGTAGTCTGGGAAAAGAGACTGCATACTCACAGTGGGAGATGGCTTCCTAAGGAGAAGGCATTGCCTGTGCCAAGTGGGTGGAATCTAATACTTGTGGCCTTCTTGTCCTTTCTTTACTTCCTACCTTCTCTCTTTTTCTGATTTTGAAGTGGCTCAATTGCCACTCTAACCCTTCCACCTCAGGAACTTCTTCTTCAGTTTTTCTTTCTCAGATATTTCTCTTCTCCAGGCCATCTGTGCTGTGTCACAAACCTTCATGTAATGTCCTACCTCCAAATGTAACCATCCGTTTTCCTCCAAACTTTCATCTTCTGTTCTCACTGGTTTATGTCTTTTCTCCAGCATCACCATAGTTCAGTGTCACAATTAACCACACATTTTTGAGTGTCTTCTTCCTTTTTGAAGATTCCATGCATAAGTTTCACGTCTTTAGCTTTCTATGGAAGAAACTCTCACTTAACTTTCCCTAGATAGGCTTTTCTATTGCAGAAACCAGAAGACTTGAGTTCATTTCAATTTGTGCAAAGGGCTAATGTGTTCTTTCCAAGGTAATGAAAAGACTACTTCATAGCTGAACAAGTTTCATAAAGTGAAGCGGTGCTTATTTATAATAAAGGTGTTTTAGAGAAAAGTCGCCATCCGTTTGCCTTAATCCTACACAGGGACCTTGCAAAAGCTAAACTACTTTAGGCTTTCTGAGAACATGTATTTTTGGGGCATAATCTTTGGCCTATGAGTTTTCAAGTATCTTCCAAGTCCAGGATGTTATTTTACGTCATTCATTAAAGAATGTCAGTGATTGTAAGTCAGCCTGTGTACTTCCCTCCAAGCATCCCAGAGTAGGTAAAATTTCAAAGTACTTTTTTCTCCTGAGTATTTTTTTACTCCTGAAGATTAACTTAATTATTCCCCATTCTCTTCAATTCTTCCAGGAAGCAGTGCTTATTTTACCCGTTTTACAGAAAATACAATCTAGTAATTCCAAAACCAAGTTATATAATTTAGTATATTAATACAGTTATCTTTGAGTTTTCTGTAGCCGTTTTTATATATAGTTTCTGAGTTTGCATTCAACTGAAACTGTTTATTCCACAGAATATCTCCTGGCAAGGTTTTTTCTTTGCATTTATTCTCCTAAATCTTTGGTCTTCAATGCAGTAATTTCTTACTACTTCTTACCAGTGTTTCTGGGACTGTGCTTCCTCTGACATGCTTACCACAATATTATTTTAATCACCTATGTAGCTTAAGAGATTGTGACCTGTCTCTCCCTTTACCTTCTCTCTCATAATTCCCAAGACCAATTTCCTACTTTTTATTCCTATTAACTTTATCTCCAGGGGACTATGTACACCACATGACAGCTTTGGTTATATTTTCAAATTTACCACTCTTTTATTCTATCTGTGCTTAATCCTGCATAGCTATCTAACTAATTAACCCTCACTGGTCTTCTGCCATTATCAGTTATTAAATTATTGCATAATGAGCTACTTTTTTTTTTTTACTTAAGTATTTTAACAAGACCTGGTAGAAGTCCATAACACAAAGACACTAAATATCTTTGTTAAATGTTGTTTTCACTGATCTGTTTTGTGATTGGTAGGGATTAGTAGAAAAAGTTTAAATTAATTTTAAGATTGAGGAGCTTCTTGTCTGTGAAAAGCAGGGGATCTTCTTCCTGTTCTGATCTTGACTGTGATTAGAAAGAGACCACATTAAACATTCGTTTCTTTCAGGTTCCTAGATTATTAAGGGATTAGACATCTTTCAAATAAATTTCACTGTCAAAAGCACAGTATACTTAATGTAAAATGAGTGACTGTCTTTGCATGTTGCTACCAACATAGACTATGGACAAGAAAAAGAGGATTTAGGATTTGGCAAAGTTTTATTTTTCTTAAATATGTTTTTCTTATCAAAGATTTATACACTTACTCCTGCTTTTGAACAGAATATTTTATATTATGCCTTTATAATGAACTCTGGTAAACAAAACATTGCCCTTGAACTCAAGAGAGAGAGCTTCTCTTCCTGGCTCTGCCACTTGATATTACTGCCGATCTTGGAAATTAATTTCATAAGTCTGTGCCTCAGCTTCCTCAAGAGAAAAATAGGGCTGATCTTTTGGAAAACAGTTTGAGTTCTACTGATTAAGAGTACTTGGTGTTATTTGTGTTTTATTTTAAAATAACATATTAGATATTACTTATATCATACAAGATAAATCTTTACTCACGTCTAGAAAGCAGCTGCTAATTAAGTGAAGGATGATAGCTGTGTAACAGTACATAGTAACGCCATGAATCCTTCAAACTAGGAAGTAGAAATCCAGACTGCAGAGGGAGCTCAGGGAGACAAAATATAATTACTTGTTTGTAGTTTAACTCTCTAATTATGGTTAACAAAGTAAACCCACCTTCCTAATCTATGAGAAGATTTTGACTTGGGAAGAGGGGACAAATGCTCGCAGCTGCAGTTGTGCTGTACTAGTATCAGTAGTTCTATTCAAACGTTGGAGACCGATTTTTTGAACAACGAACTATATAGAGTTTGCTGATAATAACAGAATATTACTCTGCAATGGGTGGGCCAGACTTCCTGAAGAACCTCTTGACACCTTTATACTGTTACTTCTTAGATCTGGTATGAACCCATGCACATTGCAAGAAGGCTCACATCCCAGCTCCAAGATCTGATTTTTCTGCCATGGGAGAAATTCTTTCAGCTTTTCTGAACTGTTTTTTTGCATGGAATAATATAAGGAATTAATACAGAATTAATAAAATTTTTATCTCCTGAAGCATACAACTTAGTTAGGGGTCAGTAGCTGACTCTTTTAGTACTATTATCCATCTGGAATTTCCAGACACATGCCTTATTTCTGCTTTGAATTTTTGTGAAAGGAAGAAGAGAAAATTCATTGTTTCTCTGAGATGTCTCCATGCCAGGCAGCTAAGCCAAGGCAGAGCTTTGACTAATTACCTGTCCTTCAAAAATAGAAGTACAGATCTACTGTGCACACACTGAACCAATAGTCAGCACGTTGTGATCTGTGGTGTTGGTCTTATTATGCAAATGGTACATATTTTGTCCACCTATCTGTCTGCTCTGAAATTTTAGGACAGAACCATAGATCCTTAATCTTCTAAACTGTGGCAAGGTCTTCAAAATGCTCTCAGGAAGGGGATTCTTTTTCTGTTGCCTATCTAAGGAGATTAATTGGCTTTACTAGCTAAATCAGGTTGTAAGTGTATCCTTGAATCTTAAATTTATGAGATCTTTTTTTATTTTTTCTTCAACTGCTATGTAATTATATAACGGATACATTTTTTATATCAGTAATTGCAGATAATTCATGTAACAGGGAGGTTAATTACAGAAGTGAATTCTTCATCATTATCCCATGAGTTTCATACTCAGTACATGGCAGTGTCATTATTCTGAACTAACGTGTTTTGCTACTTGTACTGACTACACACTCCTGTAGTCATAAGGTTAATTGCTTGGTTTACAATTTTTTAACATCACTGCAATTGCAGAGTAATTACAGTGTTCAGTAGACTAACAATAAATTTTACAGGTAACAAAAATAAAAGTTTAGTATAATGGAATTCTCATAAAATCAGCCGTTCTAAAGAAATAACTATAACTTAGAATAGTGATTTAGGACTTGAGATAGAGTATTTTTCAAATCCAGCCCACTCCCTTATTTTTGCTTAAAGACCCAAATGCTGTCATACGTACATCCTTCTCAAGTCATATTTAGAGCTCTTTTTCAAAATAAGGTTGGCTTTTTTGGACATATCTGTTGTAAAGCAACATGGAAACTACTGCCCAGTCTCTTTCTAATAAATGTTGTCTGGGGAGCCCTGTTCACTTCAAACCAAAAGAGACTAGTGTACCAACTGGAATATAGATGGCACAATTTGTTCCTTGACAGAAGTAAAGCAAAGCTGACCTAGAAATGTTCCTGATTTAGGAATTGTATCCAGCTCTTCTTACATAAAGGAAGGTAGATGTAATATAAAGAACTTGCCTTAAGGAAGAGGAATTAGGCATAAAAAGAGTGGAATATAAGGGGAACATTAGCATCCCTCACAAAACTATCATCACATACCAGCTATTATTTTCCTTTTTAAAATTAACACAAATAGCATTTTGTTAAAGAGAGGTACACAACCTCCCCACCCTCGTATTATGCCATTGATCTGCAGCTTCTCAGGTGAATCCCCAGTACTCCCACATCATTGACCTGTGTATTTGTTTGTTCTCTGTGTGTTTGTGCATATTTAGCAGCTGCTAAATGGGTTTGGCACTTTTACCCACAAGCACTGGAGGAAAGTTGAACTCTTGGTTAATTGGCATAATGACAAGAGTGCTGCTTTTGTGAAGGAAACAGAGAGCTGGATTTAAAGACCATTAAAGCCCTGAGTGAGCTGGGGCCCATCCTCCTCTATATTCATTATTTAGATAGTAAGTTGCCAATAATTATTGTCTTTAGCAGAAGAAGGAAAAGAAGAAAAGAAACCACCTGTGCAGCAGAAAGGAAGTGTTTTAATGGAGCTTGAGGAAGTAGTAGAGCAACCTGGACAGTAGAATAGCTAGTGATTACAAAAGCAAATGGCATCAATGAGAGTGGTATGTCAACCTTCATTAATTCCAATGCACTATCAATATGCTAACTACCAAATATTTTATCCTGAGGAATGACCCTGATGGATCATAAAGCCTTTGTCTTCCTGGCATTATGTTTCTATACAAAGCCCTCCAGCTAAAGACAAACACATTCTTACAGATGGATAAGGCGCACATTAACAGGGAAACAGCTTTCATCTGTTACTGAGTGAATCTTCTTTCCAGGGCTGGTTGAAACTGTGTGGCATGTTTGTTTATTTACTATACATGAGAGCAGCGAGCTTTTATAGGTTTTGTAGCTCTTTTTTGGAAAGGCACTCTTTCACAAGGATCAGCAAGAATTTCAATAGTTCTTTCACACAGAGAAAACAGACAGATTGATTCATTTTACCTAATACTGAAGCTACTTGACCATGGTGGATGGGGTAGTTTGATTTCAAATTGTAGAGCTTGTGTTCCACCTAGTAGAATTAGGTGATGGGATGGGAAATGAACACAAAGGAGAAAATGAAGAGGCAAAAACCAAGCATCTAAAGAAATAAAAGGTGGAAAATTAATTTGAAGTAGGAGGTAATGAAGAAAAGAAATCTAAATAATAAATAGAATGGATGGTATGCATGAGTCAGTCTATACTTTTAGGCGTAATACAACAATATCAAAGTCAGGACAAAACTGCTTATGTAACTTTAATATATAGTTAACCCACTATCGCGGGCTGGAAGTATCAGACACAGTTATGATGTAGCAGCAGTTCAGTTTTATTTGTGATTTGAGGCAGATCAAGAGATTGAGTTTTAGCAGCATTTAATCATTAACTGATTTAAAGATCTACAAAGTGATTTAACTAAATAAACGAACAGCGACTTGATTACAGATTCGAAGATGACAAGATTCACACTAACTTACTATAAGGTATCCCAAACCAATACATATACATATGAGAGCAAAGCACAGATCTCAGATTAATGTATATACATATGAACAAAGCATATGTGCGCATGCACACACACACACTTACACAAACACGCACACACCGCAGTTTATAACCGCTGAGATCGAAGATGTCTTAATATCACACAACTTATTGAGTCGGCGGGTACCCCTTTTAACTCCTACACATGCACGGAAAATGGAAGAACATTCACATCCGTAAAGCTAATGCATACAAAAATATAAGTGGAGAGGTGGATGAAAGAGAGGCTAGACTAGAGTTAAAATTTCCCTTCCGAGTTAAAGTAAATACTCACAATGCATCGGCATTCCTCAACGGACGGTAATTGAGGCTTGAGAAGGATTGTCTTACTCTGGTCCTCAGTCTTCGTGAAGTTTGCCTGAGACAGCGTCCCGACTCAGGGGAGGTACTGGCCACAGCCTGCTGCAATCCAGAAGAGCTCAAAGGGTCTTCACTGGAATCACTGCTTATAGGATCCGAGATAATTGACTTTCATCAGGTAATTTTCCAGTCTGGCCCAGCTCGGACGATGGAATATTCCAGTACTTTCCATCAGTTGTGTAAGCCCAAAACTTGTTAGATCTGCAAGTTCTGGTACCAACTGCCTTTGGGTCATGAGCCAGGTACAGATGTACTGGGCTGTCAGGGAGTGATATCCCCAAGTGACAGGGGAAGCAAGAGACAGGTGCATTAAGGGAGTGCCTTAATGCTCTGGTCTTTTATTTTTCGCAATTCATGCCTGACATCTCCTAGGTTGGTATGCGGCCCAGGGATGGGGAATCGCACCAAGTACTGAGTGGCCAAAAGAGGGGAGGGGTTGCACCACCGTACCCACTCAAGCTCTACCTTCTCTGTAGGATCAAACATGTCCTTTCACCAGAAGAATACAGTGACAGAAGGAGCCTCTAACACTGAATTCTTTTAGAAAACTGTTTAAATATGCTCACTTGCAATGCCCTGGGCTGCTACCCAGTCTTCCTGGCAACCTACAAAATCCTGCAGATACGGATAAAATACTCTGGGTCAACTTCTCATCCCACTTCCAGTGACTGCTGCAAAATCAGGTAGGCATCTGCCATAAATGGAAGAGTCCCTTAGCAGAGGGACATTCTTTCATGGTTTAAAGCCAAGCGACATTTTAAACTGATGACAAGACACCCAAGAGCAGATTTCAGAATGAGGAGCCAAACTTCAGGATTAGGTAGATTAAAAAAAAACAAAACCACTTGTGAATAAACAATAAAGGGATAATAACAATGTAAAAAGGTATCACATCTAAAATGAGAATAGCACAAGGTTGTGTTGACAGCACTAGGGAGCCCCATGGATTAAATCCTTTTCCATCCACTCTGTCCCATAACTAAAAATACACTGAAGAAACAGATAAGAACAAGGAAAACTGGGCAAGGATTGCATAAAGGAGGCATGGAGTTTTAGAGACAGAACAAAGCCATTGAGATTCGACTGAAGAGAATGAACTAAAGCCCTATAAAAGGGTAGTGAAAAGTAGATCAGCAGTAGTAACCCTTGCAAATGACTTTTTGAAAATGAAGAGTAGAGAATGGGATGACAATCCAGTTGGTAAAGAGAGAAGGAATACGGATTCTTAGAATAAGTTATTTACTGTGCTTGTCACTATTTCAGTTGCACAACTCTGAATATTATAAGAATCTGCTGCTAAAATCCATTTAGAAGTTATGTCAAATGACACCCTCCAGCTTGACAGACACTTTTTGCCCCCTCCAGTCTTACCTTGGTCTGCCATTCCTTTTCTGCAATCCATCTGTGAAAAAAAATAAATTTGTTCTTTGTAATTTGTATTTTACTTATATCAGAGGCACTTACCATGATGCTTTTTGGGTATATTTTTAAGAAATTATAATGCTTCACTAATAAACGTATTTATAAATGTGGCAAGAATACTTTACACCAGTGTCTCAAGTACTATTTTCATTTTAGAAATTAAACTGCAGTAACCACTGCAGTTCCATTATTGTGATTATTTTATAATGAATACAGTGGGGTTGAATCTTCATTTTAGACCCATCTTTAACAGTCCTGTGGAGACAGACAGAACTAGATTTTCAGTTCCTTTGTCTTTCCACAATCCTACAACTAGTTTTTCTTTTTCTAATATAATTTAATATACACTGAGACCACAGTATGTTTTCAGTACAGCTGGTTGCAGTTTTGACTCGGATGATATATTTATTTCTTTTGCTAGAAATAGAAGTTACTGATCTAAAGCTTCTTACATAATTTCTAGTGGGACAGAAAGAAGGCCAGCCCTGTTAAACTACAGCTTTGTTGTTCAGGCATTCAGTCACAATAGTGAGACCTGTTAAAGTCCCAGTTTGCAAATCCTGAACTCTTCTCCCCTCCCGTGTGTACGACTCAGAGTAGTGAGTCAGTTTCTTGCCCCAATAAGTGCTAAATTATTTAGCACCACCAAAACAGCCCCAACAGGAAAGATTGAGAAAAATAAAATATTTGTCTCCTTAAACCAAAAGGTCTGAGCTGGATGTGCCACACTCGGGTTTCAAAGTCCTGCTCTGAATTCCTTAAACAGCATCCCTGTAGGACTGCAGCCACTGGGCTGTTAGTAGGCTAGTCTTTCTGTGTTTTCCCACTTTCTTTTGTATACAGATGAGGTTAGTTTTGTGCATTACAATTAAACAGATTTCAAATTTCCAAAATCTTTTCATGAAACATAATTCTCCTGCTCTGGCCAGCCCTCTTTTCCAGATTGTTATGGCTGACAGAGACCATTACATTCTCATGGCTGATACACGACAACAGAAGAGAGAAACAAAGCCAGCATAGGCTATATGGATGTGGCTTTAGGAGCCTGTTGGGAACTTGCAGTGGGAATAAATTCTATTATAAAGTATATCTTTATCAACCCTTTGTAAATCTGTCCCTCCGAAACTGTGACTAACTTGTCAACTGAAGTGACTCAATATGTCCTGATTGTGGACATCCTTGAAGAAACCCCTCAGCCATCAGAATGGGATGCCCGAAGGCATCTCTGGCAGTTTTGGACAGGAGCGGTTAGGGGGATGGAGCTATCATCTAGTAAGAAACTGAAGCAGTTGGTGCCAGATGTTTCAGTTGTGATGCCAGCTAACGCATCTAAGTTTATTTTGGTAGCTTCCACCTGGATATCTATGTGTAAAATACTGGGATCTCGTTCGCCATTGAGGTGGTATCAGAGGACCAAGGATCTTTCCAAGATAGTCCCTGACATGTTCTGTGTCAATGGCAAATGGGAGATATTCTAAAAAAGGCAGGATAAATATGTGAGTAGGACTGACTTTTGTCCTGTAATGTTCTCTAAAATTTTCCCTCAGGTCTCTTTCTGAGCTTGTAGCTCAGCAGTGTGAATACAAAGAAACTTTGGTTATGAATGTGTATAATCAAAATGCTATATAGACATTGACACAGATTTTGGTGGAAGCTCAGAATTGCTCCAGACACCTATTTGAGTAGATGGATAGCGTGGATAAATCAAAGATCAACTAGAGACATCTTTTTCTTTTCACAGCCTGTTAATGCACTGTCATTAAGCACAACTAACAGGAAGTTCTATGAAGGTTAATGAGCTTCGCACCTTCCTTGAACCAGTTGACTACCGACACTAGTGGGTGTCAAATATGCTACATACTCTGCCAGTGTATCTTTTTATCATTGAGAAGGCTAGTTCTGCAGACACACCTTGCCCTCAGAGATGAACGCCTGCTTGTTTAAAGCACTTGGTGGATATATGACTTGGGTGTCTCCTTTTACTGGATGTTATCTAAGAAGGACAGTTTTGTGTCCCGTCTTCTGCTCAGATAACAACCTGTTTCACACTGGACATGCTTAGTTCCCCTTGGAAGTAACAACTTTTCTTGTTATTGTCCAGACTGACTTTGAACTGAGATCTAGCTTTGGCCCTGTAATCCTATTAGTATTTCTCTAAGCCAGTCAACTCACATCACTGCATTAAGATGGATACACATATCTGTTCCAAGCCATCTCTAATGTATACCTTCCTGTTACTTCCAATGATACCATTTGCCTCTGTGGACCACAGAAAATGAGCCACCACTAAAAGCCGATTTTAAAAAAAACAAACATTCCCTCAATTCAAAACTTTAAACGCTTCCAACAGCAGGGCTGTAGTTTCCCTAAAATCCTAATTATAGTGAATTAAATGACTAAAATGCTACTAATTACTTTTTAATTTCAAGAGAGATGTTTACAAAGCACAGTATAATGAGTAATACAGTACTTCAAATGATTACTAATGTTGCCATTTTGTCTGACTTAATCTCAATTAGTATAAATCACAATGTCATCATTGCTAATTGCCATTCCTTTTGAGCAAAATGCTAATTTCTCTTTACAATCGTACAATTGCTGTTTGTTTTTCCCTTAAATTATTCCATTTAAGAGGCCCTGATAAAAGGAGTGTTCAGAATATTTTATTTTCTGGAGCTCAAGAAAAGGAAGCCATGGACTGAGGCTTTTTGGGTTTACTTTTCAGTAGTTTTGTCTTTTAACTTCATTTTATCCTATAATGAAACAAAGCTTTAATTGCTCAAATGAATCATCAAGCAAGATTTAAATTCCTATCAAACTGTACTTTGAAGAGATTTTGCTTGTTTTACTGTCAGAAATTGTCTTTATTATCCATATCTGAAAGGAAGTTTTGAATTTTTTTCATTAAGAAAAAGAATGCTGTACACTTAACTGTAGCTGTGCTCCTACAAGGTTCTCCCTATACCTGTAAAAAGTTAAATACCAGCAGAGAAAGTTAAAATTATTCATCCAAGGTCAGAGAATGTACAAAGGGAGTGCCAGAGCTGAAATCAAGCATGGAGCTCCTTATCCTACTTGTGCACTAAGTAGTAGTCTGTGCTCCTGCCCTCTAAAAGCCTCACAGAAGTGGATGTCAAATACTTGGGTCCTTTGAGCAGGTTACGGGTTACAATGCAAACATATTTCTATTCTAGTGTTATATAAATGAATGGGGACAGGACACAGGACTTTAGTATTTCTATCTTCACCATTGTTAACTGAAATCAAGTCCAAACCTTGAGCCACCAGAAATTATTAAAGCTCCATTTGTGTTCTGCGTCAGCTCACTTAAGGCATTGGTGCCTTTCTTCAAAACCTCTGGTGGGATCAGACTCAGTCATGTCGTGGCACTTCCTCCTCTTTCTCACTCTGTATTGTTATGGGAATATTTTGATCAGCAAGGCTTATTAAACTGAACGGAGCTGGAAAGAGGCACTAGAGAGTGCAAGAGTATGCTATTGTCTACTGTGAGACATCTTCATGCTTTTAAAGCAAAATTAATACTCCAGGACCTAGCCCACTTTGTTACACTTAGTACTAGGAATACATATGAAAAACAATGAGAAAAATCTGTCCCTCTGTGTTGAGAGATGATGGAGCAGAACAGACCTAATAAGCTTGTACTGACACCTTTCAACCATCTTTCATTGAGAAATCTAGGAAAGGAGTCCTCTGTGCCCTTTCACTCCTGGTATAAACTCAAGCAGTCCTCTGAAAAGCTGAATATTGTACAGAGGCCCAGAATTTCTCTTTCATTAAGTTCTTTCCCTAGCCCAGCCATAGTATTTCTGCTGCTTGGAATGGATGCTTAGAGGTAAACAATAGTGATAATTTTTAAGGCACAGTACAGGTCACAACTCATGTAGCTCTGTCTTCCAGGAATGAGCAAAGGATTAATTTCTTACCTGCCCCATACTTACGTTTCAGTTAGAAAACGTAACAGTGAAAATGCAAGTAGTATATTTTCCCAACAGAAACTAAGTTACATTCCACTAATTCAGTAGTTGAATTTTAAGTATCACTTGATGGTTTGCTTCTTGACTTTCCTTGCATAGGTATTGCTAATACTGTTGCAAGTTGTGGAATTTGGATAATGAGGTAAAGTCTCTGTGCTCAAAGAACAATTAAAACTGGCCTTGCTATCTCTTGTGCAAGCCAAGGGAGTGGAGACTCGCCTGGCCAGCACGGGATGCAGATAAGGAGGGGGCCCTGCAGAGGCAGGACAGCCCTGCTTTTTGTCAGTGAAGACAAGATAACAGGAACTTGTGTAGTTCTTTGTTTCTTCGAAGGCTAGCGTGCCCGATGACTGGCCTCTGCCTCATTACCTGTGAAATGCATATTAAAGTTGACACCCCTGCATATGCTAATGAAGATTATCGAGATCATGCTAAACATATATGACTATAGCACTCGTCTCTCCACCCAAATCATACCATACGTCACCTAGGGGAGGGAAACCTTGTAATCTTGGGGATAAAAGGACGGAGAAAATGACTGTTAAATTGGGAGAGAAGAACCTCAATACCTGACGGACCAGCTGATGGGCTGCGTTCTCTTCCTCCTCCCCAGGCAGGGACGCCTTCTGGGTAAGCGCTGCGCCTTTCACCCTCTGGTGAATGTTACCCCCGGGTTGTTGTACTATTATCATTGGTTTTGCTAGCAATATTAACCTTAATTAATAGCGCTATTGTAGTCAGTGAATTTATCAACGGCAATCTCGAATCTGTTCTGTCGCTCTCAATAAAATAACTAATTTCGATTTTTGTGAATCTGACTCAGTGCAAGTCCTTTGTGGGGACTCTGATAGATGGATCAGTGAAAGTCCTGGGACTCTGACAGACAAATATCAAAACTGCATTCCTTTTAATGCGACACAAGTTTACTAGTTCAAAGTTCTGTCCTGAGAGGAATGACAGGTCTGGAAAACAGATTGCCCTTATGGCATCTGTAAACATTTGTTTCCCAGTCAGCCCAAAGAGGGGATGAGAAGAACTTTAGTTATCTCTCTGTTTACCAATTGCTGAATAAAATCCTAAATCACCAATGTTGGTAGGATTTCCAAGGTAAATGATGAAAATTTGAATCTGGTTTCCAAATAGGAGCGCATTTGTTTGCCTTATTATTCCAGATACAGCTTAGCTAGCTGCCTTCAAAAATATAGCCTACTTTGTAAAAAACATACTAAGAGTCAAACCCCAGTATATCCTTAGGTGTGAGGAGAAAACACAACTCCAGATTAAGTCAGCACAAGTACTCCTGCACCTGTGAAAATCAAATTGGGCAAAATTTAAGAAGGTAGTCCCCAGTATTTTAAGTACCTGCTTCAGAGAAATTCCAATCTCAGATACACAGTTTTGCTGCATATTCCCAATGACGCTCACTACACAGCATTCTCACAGGTACAGTGTCAGCAGGTTTTTGTATCTCTGTAAGCTCATGCTGAATTACCACAAAGTTAATCAGAGTTTTGCCACTCTTTAGTTTGAGCAGGCTGGGACCCAATGGGAGTTGTAGTTGATCTACCCAGCAATATTCTGTGCATTAAGCAGCCTTTTTTCCTCATGTAGAAGAACTTTCTTTGTAAACTTGGTGAGTCACTCTGAAAGTAGAAAGCTTTATTCTTTTCCCAGCCCTCATTATAATGCAGTCAAATTGCCCTTCAAGGTTTTTTTTCCATGCTGGTGGCTGAACTTCACCTTTTATACTAGTATAGGCAATACCAAGAGGCATATGCCACAGCTGATGTAAAGAATGGGATTAAAAAAAATTGCTGTGTCTAATCATTTTGCATTTTCCAAGCTTGCACAATAAATAGACTAATCAATCTTCTAAGAAAACATGCCCTGGAAAGAAGAACTGCATTACAGAGTAAATAACACAGGTTTTATTAGCCTTGTATTCTACTTATCACCTATCTGTAGAAAATACCTGAAGGACACGAGCACAGCAACAGAGGTGACTAGTCACCCTCTTGAGGTTCTTTGCCCAAATTGCTGTTAGATATTTTTTTTCTCATGTACTTTCCCAGGTTTGGGGTGTAAGGGCACATCAAAGGATTAGAGAGAGAACTGAATATTATTTTTACTTTATTTTGCAAAAACACTTCCCTCTCTTCCTGTTTTATTTTAAGCTTAAACCAAGTAGTAAACCTGGTGTGTTCCTATGACAGGCAATACTGCCTGGCTGTGTAATTATTAGCAAAATAGTCATTATTGTCTTTCTATTTTCTCACTGTATCTGTCACTGGAAAATCTAAGTGTCATACAAAATTCAATTTTTGTGTTGTATTTCTGTTTTCATTTAAATAGAGAATTGGAATTGTTGGATTGCTGTGTGGTAAATATCATAGACTCTTTGGTCCTTGCAGTAAAAAGCCTCATAGCTGTATACAGCTGAACTTTTTATGTTGACATACTTCATAGAAATAAGTCATTTAACTAAGTCACTAGATTTTCATATAAAATGAGATATCGCAACACTGAACCTCAGATGAAAAAGGTAGAACTTAAATGGTCGCCAGGTAAATGGTATTCAGCACAAGGGTTCTGGTGCTGTTGAATACTAGGATGAAAAAGTCATTTGTGAAGGTCAGCTCAGGACTAAGATCTGTATTCTTCTAAACTGTGAGTTTGTTTTGAATCTGGGTATAGTGTTCAAGTTGAGCTCCAGCATAAGACATTCACCTATAAGACTTTGCTTTTTACAAATGTCTGGAGACTGTGGAAGAATTAATGGCTTTACAAGATACTGAAACATCTCTTTGGAAAGCAAAGAAGTAACAAATAACCACTGAATATCTGCAAAAGGAACCTGTTTCGCTTGAACAAACAGGGGAAACCTTTGTGAAACCAAATTCAGTATGAATTAACCAAATGCAATTATCCCACAAGTCTTTAATTAGAATGCTTTTCTCTCTATACAGGAACAGAAAAAAAATCCATCTCATTTAGGAGCCATGCAGAGTCTTAAGAACAGAGTATTATTTTCTGTGAACTGCACTCCCGTCTCAGTGATCCTGAAGACCTCAATATTGTACCTGTGAGAATTCCGGTGCAGTTAATAAAGGCAGAAAATCTATCAAATACAGTCATTACATGGTTGCTTATGATAACAAGGATTAGATGTGATGAGCAAAGAAGTCTGTCTTTTTCTTATGTTCCTAAATAGCAGATATTGCCTGTTCCATTTTGAGAATTCCCTGAAGGTTGGCCTGGCCTTGCAAATGTCCAAGGCTAGCATGTGATCAAGAAAGTCCCATTAGAACCCTACATTTTGCCAATTTTATAGTAATGAACAGTAGGAAGGAAAGAACACTTTGATAGAATCATAGAATGGTTAGAATTGGAAGGGACTTTAAAGATCATCTAGTTCCAACCCCCCAGCCATGGGCAGGGACACCTTCCACTACATCAGGTTGCTCAAAGCCCGATCCAACCTGGCCTTGAATACTTCAAGGGATAGGGTATCCACAACTTCTCTGGGCGACCTCTTCCAGTGCCTCAACAACCTCACAGTAAAGAACGTCTTCCTAACATCTAATCTAGATCTACCCTCTTCCAGTTTAAAACTGTTACCCCTCGTCCTATCACTACACTCCCTGATAAAGAGTCCCTCCCTATCTTTCCTGTAGGTATTGAAAGACCACTACAAGGTCTCCCTGGAGCCTTCACTTCTCCAAACTGAACAAACCCAACTCTCTCAGCCTATCTTCATAGCAGAGGTGCTCCAGTCCTCTGATCATCTTTGTGGACCTCTTCTGGACCCGCTCCAACAGGTCCATGTCCTTTTTATGTTGGGGGCTCCAGAGCTGGATGCAATACTCTAGGTGGGGTCTCACGAGAGCAGAGTAGAGGGGCAGAATCACCTCCCTCAATCTGCTGGCCCCAAGTCTTTTGATGCAGCCCAGGATGCAGTTGGCCTTCTGGGCTGTGAGCGCACATTGCTGCCTCACATTGAGCTTCTCATCAACCAACACCCCCAAGTCCCTGTCCTCAGGGCTGTTCTTGATCCATTCTCTACCCAGCCTTTATCTGTGCACAGGATTGCCCTGACCCACATGCAGAACCTTGCACTTGGCCTTGTTGAACTTCATGAGGATGGCATGGGCCCGCCTCTCAAGCCTGTCCAGGTCCCTCTGGATGGCATCCCTTCCCTGCAGCATGTCGAATGCACCACACAGCCTGGTGTCATCAGCAAACTTGCTGAGGGTGCACTCAGTCCCTATATCCATGCCACCAACAAAGATGTTAAACAGCACCGATCCCAGTACTGACCCCTGAGGAACACCACTCGTCACTGGTTTCCACTTGCACATTGAACCATTGACTGCAACTCCTTGAGTATGGCCATCCAGCCAATTCCTTATCCACCAAGTGGTCCATCGGTCAAATCCATGTCTCTCCAATTTAGAGACAAGGATGTCATGTGGGACAGTGTCAAATGCCTTTCACAAGTCCAGGTAGATGACATCTGTTGCTCTCCCCTTATCCACCAAGTCTATAACCCCATTGTAGAAGGCCACCAAGTTTGTCAGGCACGATTTGCCCTTAGTGAACCCATGTTGGCTGCCACCAATCACCTCCTTTTTTTCCATATGCCTTACAGAGTTTCCAGGAGGATGTGGTCCATGATCTTGCCAGGTACAGAGCTGAGGCTGATCAGCCTGTAGTTCTCCAGGTCTTCCTTTTCTAACTTTTTAAAAATGGGGTTTATGTTTCCCCTTTTCCAGTCAGCGAGAACTTCACCAGACTGCCATGACTTCTCAAATATGATGGAAAGTGCCTCGGCAACTTCATCCGCCCGTTTCCTCAGGACCCACGGATGCATCTCATCAGGTCCCATGGACTTGTGCACCTTCAGGTTCCTCAGCTGGTCTTGAACCTGGTCTTCTCCAACAGTGGGTGATTCCTCATTCTCCCAGTCCCTGCCTTTACCTTCTGCAACTTGGGCAGTGTGGTTAGAGCCTTTACCAGTGAAGACTGAGGCAAAAAAGTTGTTGAGTACCTCAACCTTCTCCATGTCCTGGGTGACCAGGGCTCCCGTTTCCTTCCTGAGTTGGCCTACATTTTCCCTAAACTTTTATCACTGACATACCTATAGAAGCTTTTCTTGTTGCCTTTGATGTCCCTGGCCAGATTTAAGTCTATCACAGAATCACAGAATGGTAGGGGTTGAAAGGGACCTTCAGACATCATCTAGTCCAACCCCCCCTGCCAAACCACGTTCACCTAGAGCAGGTTGGACAAGATCGCGTCCAGGCAGGTTTTGAATATCTCCAGAGAAGGAGACACCACAATCTCTCTGGGCATCCTGTTCCAGTGCTCTGTCACCCTCACAGTAAAGAATTTTCTCCTCATGCCCAGGTGGAATTGCCTGTGTTCCAGTTTGTGCCCGTTGCCCCTTGTCCTGTTGCTGGACACCACTGAAAAGAGTCTGGCTCCATCCTCTTGACACCCACCCTTTAGATATTCATAAGCATTGATGAGATGCCCTCTCAGTCTTCTCCAGGCTAAACAGACCCAGGTCTCTCAGCCTTTCCTCCTAAGAGAGGTGCTCCATTCCCTTGATCACCTTTGTAGCCTTCCACTGGATTCTCTCATGTAGTTCCTTGTCTTTCTTGAACTGGGGAGCCCAGAACTGGACACAGTACTCCAGATGTGGCCTCAGCAGGGCAGAGTAGAGGGGGAGGATAACCTCCCTTGACCTGCTGGCCATGGTCTTTTTAATGCACCCCTGGATACCATTGGCCCTCTTGGCCACAAGGGCACATTGCTGCCTCATGGTCAACTTGTTGTCCACCAGGACTCCCAGGTCCCTCTCTGCAGCAGCTTTCCAGCAGGTCAACCCCTAACCTGTACCAATGCATGGGGTTATTCTTCTCTAGGTGCAGGACCCTCCATTTGTCCTTGTTGAAATTCATTAGGTTCCTCTCCACCCAACTCTCTAGCCTGTCCAGGTCTTGCTGTATGGTGGCACAGCCTTCTGGTGTGTCAGCCACTCCTCCCAGTTTTGTGTCATCAGCAAACTTGCTGAGGGTACCCTCTGTCCCCTCATCCAAGTCTTTGATGAATATGTTGAACAAGACCGGACCCAGTAGTGACCCCTGTGCAACACTGCTAGTTACAGGCCTCCAACTAGACTCTGAGACACTGATCACAACCCTCTGAGCTCTGCCATTCAACCAATTCTCCATCCACCTCACTGTCCACTCCTCTAACCCACAATTCCTAACCTTACCTGTGAGGACGTTATGGGAGACAGTGTCAAAAGCCTTGCTGAAGTTGAGGTAGACAACATCCACTGCTCTCCCCTCATCCACCCAGCCAATCATGCCATCATAGAAGGCTACCGGATTGGTCAAGCATGATTTCCCCTTGGGGGATCCATATTGACCACTCCCAATAACCTTCTCTTCCTCTACATGCTTAGGATGACATCCAGGATGAGCTGTTCCATCACCTTTCCAGGGATGGAGGTGAGGCTGACTGGCCTGCCTGTAGTTTCCTGGGTCCTCCTTCTTGCCCTTTTTGAAGACTGGCATGACATTAGCTTTCCTCCAGTCCTCAGGCACCTCTCGTTCTCCACAACCTTTCAAAGATGATGGAGAACGGCTTCGTAATAACATCTACCAGCTCCCTCAGCACTCGTGGGTGCATCCCATCAGGGCCCATGAATTTGTGGGTGTCAAGTTTGCCTAAATAATTTCTAACCCAATCCTCCTCAATCAAGGGGGATTCTTCCTTTCTCCAGGCTTTCTCTCTTACCTCCAGGATCTTGGGTTCCTGAGGACCAGCCTTAGCAGTAAAGACTGAAGCAAAGAAAGCCTTCAGTAACCTCCTTCTCTGCATCCTCCATCACCAGGGCACCTACTTCATTCAGCAGCAGGCCCACGTTTTCCCTAGTCTTTTACTACTGATGGACTTGAAGAAGCCCTTGTTATTGTCCTTGACATCCCTTGCCACGTTTAACTCCAAGTGGGCCTTAGCCTTCTTCGTTGCATCCCTGCGTACTCTGACAATACTCCTATACTCCTCCCAAGTGGCCAGACCATTTTTCCACATTCTTCCTTCTTCCATCTTAGTTTTTCCAGAAGCTCCTTGCTCATCCATGCAGGTTTCCGGCCTCCTTTGCCTGATTTCTTTCTCGTAGGGATGCACTGATCTTGACCTTGGAGGAAGTGGTGCCTGAATGTTAAACAGCTCTCTTGCACCCCGCTTCCTTCTAGAGCCTTAGCCCATGGGACTCCTCCAAGCAGGTCTTTGAAGAGGCCAAAGTCAGCTCTCCTGAAGTCCAGGGTTGTAATTCTGCTTTTTGCCCTGCTTCTTCCACGCAGGATCCTGAACTCCACCATCTCATGGACACTGCAGGCAAGGCTACCCCCAGCCTTCACATCCCCAGCTAGTCCTTCTTTGTTTGTCAGCACAAGGTCCAGCAAGTCACCTCTCCTCGTTGGCTCCTCCACCAACTGTGTCAAAAAGTTATCATCAATATACTGGAGGAACCTCCTGGACTGTACATGCCTGGCTGTGTTGCCTTTCCAGCAAATACCAGGGTGGTTGAAGTCCCCCATGAGAACCAGGGCCTGTGATCAGGGCTTTGGTTTTCCTAACCTGATCCCTGGCTGCTCAGACAATTTCTCTGTATTCCTCCCAGGTGCTTTCACCCTCTGTAGACTTCCTTTTTGAGTCAGAGTTTCTCCAGGAGCTGCTTGTTCATCCATGCAAGACTCCTGGCCTTTTAGCCTGACTTCCTCTCTGTTGGAAAGCATCGCTCCTGAGCTTGGAGAAGGTGATTCTTGAATATTAACCAGCTTTCTTGGGCCCCTCTTCCCTCCAGGGCTTTATCCCACTGTATTCCATCAAGCAGATCCCCAAAGAGGACAAAGTCTGCTCTCCTGAAGCCCAGGGTAGCGAGCTTACTGTGTGCCCTCCTCACTGTCCTTAAGGATCTTGAACTCTACCACCTCATGGTCACAGCAGCCAAGGCTGCCCTTCAGCTTCACATTCCCCACCAGTGCCTCCATGTTGGTGAGAAGAAGGTCCAGTGTGGCACCCTCCTCGTTGCCTCCTTTATCACTTGGAGAAGGAAGTTATCATCGATGCGTTCCAGGAACCTCCTGGATTGCTTATGCCCTGCTGTGTTGTCCCTCCAACGACCCCATCAGGGTGGCTGAAGTCCCCGATGAGGACCAGGGCTTATGAATGTGAGGCTGCTCCTATCTGTCTATAGAAGGCCTCATCCGCTCAATCTTCCTGGTCAGGTGGCCTGTAGCAGATTCCCACTGTAACATCAACTGTCCCTGCCCTCCCTTTAATACTGACCCATAAGCTCTTGATCAGCTCCTCATCCATCCCCAGGCAGAGTTCCATGCACTCCAGCTGGTCATTGACATAGAGGGTGACGACCCCTCCTCGTCTCCCCTGCCCCATTATAATTTCAGAATTATAGTGTTATAAAAATGAAAGACTTGCAGAAATTCTGTTTGGAAGTGACTTCTGAGAGGTTATATAGTCCAACTACCCATGTAAAGCAGGACTATTTTCAACACTAGATCAGGTTAACCACGGCTTTGTCCAGCAGGGTCTTGAAAATCTCAAGGATGGAGATTCCACCTTTCTGGGTAATTTCTCCCAGTGCAATCCAGCTTCCTGGTCATTTTTTCCCTCAATGTCCAGCCTGAACATATATACACAACTGGTGGCTTTTACCCCTTTTTATACTGGCTTTAATTACAAGAGTTTGGCTTAATTGTCTTTGTAACTACTGTACAAATAGTTACACATTGCTATTAGATTGTCCCTTAGCTTCCTCTTCATCAGACTGAATAAACGCAGTTTTCTCAACCTTTCCTCATAAATTATGTGCTCTAGGCCCCCAGTCATCTTCTCAGGCTTCCACTGGAACCTCTCCAGTATCTCCACATCCCTCTTGAAGTGGAGGGCCAGAACTAGCCACAGTTTTTCAGGTGTGGCATCACCAATGTTGAGTGGAAGGGGCTAATACTTTCCCCTCGTGTGCCTGCTGCACTGTCCCTGTATATTATGGGCATATGGTCCCTAATAGTCCCATATAGTCCCCTAATCTGCTATAGTCCCCTCATGCCCCATAGTCTAGTGTGTGGTTTCCTTTACCCACAGTGAGACTGCTGTGTTGGTTGATATTTAACCCTATGTTCACCATCAGCCCCAGGTTCTTTTACAGCAGGGCCAGTTGGTTCCCAGCCCACAGCGATGCAGGGGGTTACCCTGCATACAGAATTTTGCACTTTTCCTTGTTGAACTTCAAGAGATTTCTATTGGCATGATCTACAGGTTTTACAAGGCATTATGGATTGACTCTCTCCTTGTTATGTCAGCTACTTCCCCTACCAGCTGGTAGCTCATTACTATTGGCATTCCTCAAGGGCCTATACTGGAGCTGATAGTATTTATCATCTTTTTAACTCGTCTTGATGATGAGATGGATGTACCTTCAGCAAGTCCATGAATTGTGGACAGCTGTTGATACACTGGAGCATATAGCTGCTATTAAGAGACCTCAACAGACTGGAGACATGGGCTGACAAGAGCCGCATAAACTTCAAAAAAAGGCAAATGCAGAGTCCTGTACCTCAGATGGAATAACCCCAAGCAACAAAACAGGCTACATGCCAAGTTGCTAGAAAGCAGCTGGGCAGAAATGGGCAGGGTGGTCCTCACAAAGAACTAGGAGTGACTTAGACAAAGAAGGCCAGCCACATACCAAGCAGTGTTAGCAAGACTGTAGTTTGAGGGAAGTGATTATTCCCTTCTATTCAGCACATGTGAGACCACACTTGCAATACTGTGTCCAGTGTTTCTCTATATTTAGTGGATGCTATGTGCACAGGGATTTTCCACATCACATGAGACTAACTGTTCCAGTCTGCTGAAGCAATGGGAGAGTTAACAAGGCAGAACATCCAGATCAGCCTGCTAAACACATTTACACCCACTTTAACCCTGACTCTCTCTGGTGCTGATTTCCCAACACAGCAGAAAGGTCCCTCCAGACAGAGCCAAGGGCTTGGTTTTGACATTGAATAACATGTTGTCAAGATGAATCTATTACTCTTACTGGAAACTGCTCCTCAGTCAATATTAGGAGACATCAGTGTCATATCTCATGAGATAGTATAGTTTCAGAAGGAGAAGGAGACTCAGATGATACATTTCAAACCTTTGTTTTAGTTCCGTCCCTCAGCCGGTGCCAGTACTGATTTCTAAAAAGACACAAATGTTTTGCATTCTGTTTTCTAGCCTAGATAACAGTTGAGCCTTGAAGAATATTTTGCAATCCATTCTGACAAAACAAGGCAGATGACCATGTAAGTTCCCATCTCTTGTGGGGTCCATTAACTGGGTGAACACAAAGACAATATCATTATTTCAATTACCTGAACTGAAAATTCATCCATAGGAAACACGAAAAATTGTCACTGGCACTCTTTAGCACCAAAACTCTCCTACTCTGTAGTGCTTCAGCCTTTCCTATTGCAGCTTTGATTTTTATTCCAAAAGCAAATAGTAGTTGTATTTTAAGACTGCTCGTTGAATTGGAAGGAGTATTACAATCACAAATATGACACACAGAGTGACTCTTTTATTATCTTATGATTCTTGTTGGCTTTTTTGCTTGTTTGTTTCTTTGTTTTCTTGTTATGATAAAGGGATGGTATAAATGAAATGAAATCTTATGCAGGTACAACTGAAGAGATAAAAAAGACTCTTGATTTGCTTCTTAATTTTCCCAATCGCTAGAACCTAACAGTGGCTAAGCTTGACATACTATGAAAAGATCTAAGTTCTTTAATAAACTCTTGACATACATAATTTGTTGTATCTTATCAGCTCACTGAGCTATCAAGCCTTACATTTCTGTCATTGCCAATCTATCTTATGCTCTAATGCAAGGTCATTTGACTTGACCTGACTAACCACTCTTTACCTCTTTACCTGTAAATATACACTGATACATAAGATTTTCTCACCCTGTTTCAAGTTTTCTGGTTATAAATGCCAGAATTATTAATGTCCATAAAATCAGTGAGTCCCCTTTAAAATATAACCACAGTAAAAGATTTAAAGAATTGCTGTGTTGGATTTGAAGGATGGTTCCTTTACTCAGGTTTCTTACCCCCAGTACCTACCATCCCTAGATGTTTCCAACACTGTTGCCATAAATTATGCAATCCACGTAGCTGTACACTGCTGGCTCATATTCAGCTGGCTGTCAACAAACACCCCCAAACACCCTTAAAACATGAAGTTTTTCTTCCTTCCAAAAATCTTTTTTGGTAACATAATTGGGTAGACTGTAGATGTTCTGAGCAGTGGTAAAACTGAGTGCCACTCTTCCATATAGCATTGATAGTTCTAAAGGTCTGTACAGTAATTAGATGAAAAAAAATCTTTGTTATCTAAAGGTAACTACTGTAGCATATGAGATATACTTTGTCCAGAACAGGGGGTTAGCAACATATTTCTCAAACAGTGTGCTAGAGCTTTATGGCTGTCACTAAAATGTCAACCATTGATCCAGTGGTAATATTATCTGAGATCCAATTACAGTGGATCAATGTTGGCTTTTTAGCAATAACCTTTGTAACATGCTGGGCAGCACTGGAAATATATCTTACTCCACGTACCTAGTACCAATTGACAGCAGTGGTGCTGTTAACATATACAAATGGGAGAAGAACAAACCATTAAAGAATCATCTTCCAGACATTTAAGAAACTTTGAGCACTAAACTCTGGCCCAAAGGAATAAAGGAAAAAAAGTTATATTAAGTAGAGTTTGAGAAAGTCTCAAACATTTGCCCAAATATTTCCCTTTCCATACATATATTCACCCACCCACAGAAAGATCCTGATTTCTAAATGGAAAAACACTCTTTGATTTCACAGAGTCTTTGATGTTACACTGAAATTTGTTTTTCTAGCAGTTCCCTCAGAAGAAGTCTGATTACTCCAAGTAACACAATTCAGTATTTTCAGGCCTTTATTTGCAAGTTTATTTCTTTCTTTATCTGACTGGAAAAATGAATCACAGCACTAAGACTTATGTTCAGTTTCTGTCGCTGGGTTCATGACTGATGACAGATAAATTAATTCTTTTCTGTCAAAGAGGAACAGTAACAGGTTTTTTTCACCAGTCCATTATTTTAACCTGTGGTTTTGGGCACAGACTGTATGTTAGCAATGGCCAGTTCTGGGAACAAAGTCCTTATTTCAACTCCCAGACATTTAAGTAGCATTGTGATGCAGAAAAAGAAATTAAAAATTCTCCCAGTTTTAGAGGGAACTTCACACAGGTTTAAAACAGTAATTCCAGACCAGATTGTTTTTTGTTGATTTGTGGTTTTTCACAAAGCCTTTATAGGTCTATTAATTTTTTATTTATTTTTATATGGGAAAATTTTCTGCAGTACATAAATAGGCCGGGAAAATGTACTGTGCTGTCCTGTCCTGTTCTCATGTGCAGCTGCACTTACCCTTGGATAGCTAAGGGAGACAGGAAATAGGAAAATTAGAAGAAAGAGAAGTATTTGTCATGTGAACGTCCTATACATTTTGGATTAATTAATTGTGGAATTAAAAGGTGTAAGTGTTAAAATGTCTTATTTTATATATATATATAATATTTTTTAATACTCAAAGCCTTCTTCCCCATTAACTACTACTCTTTGTGATTAATACTGACATAACATTGTTACACAAATAGTAATGCAACTCCATAGTCCTTTTTTGCAATAAGCTTTAGATCCCACAGAGGAAGATGTTTAAAAGTTTTCCAAACCTTTTCAAACCAGGGATTACTCTTTTAATCACCTCCTATGGCTGTTAAAATAAAAACCATCAAAACTATGCTGTTCTATTTGTCTTAAAGGACTCAAAAATAAAAAATAGCAGTTCAATAGATCTCTCAAGCTGTGTAGCTGTACCTGAGCATCCCTACAATACCTGAGATATATTAAAGACAATCTAAAATGAGGACTAGGTTAATATTGATGGCGATAGGCAGGTATCATCAGGAACAAAGGTGATACCACTTACAGATAGTATGTCAGCCTTTGCGCATGTGCAGAAATGTCTCCACTTCTTTCTCACTGGTCTTTCTATCATTCATCACCAGAATAAGATACTACCCTCTGACTCTAAATGTCTCCACAAATCAGGACACAGTGGTCAGTACGTGTCTGTACATACCCACAGATAAAGTTTAACTGAGCTGCAGGGTGACAGCTCCCCACAGGCATTTCCTGCAGCTGCAGGTGACACGTTTGTGCAGGCTCAGGGTAAGGCTCTACATTTACACAGAGTAGCTGTGTCAGCGCGTCACTTGGAAATAATTCTGTCTCTCACTGAAATGGTGTAGTAAATAAGAAAGATAAAACTGAACAATACAATGAATACCGCGATTTTCAGGAAATACGTTTCATACAAATTTAGTGGTAGACTGAGGCAAACTAGGGCAAATTACCCTTAGTCTGTCATTCAAGTCGGCCTTCATTTCCAGCAAGGAGGTGTGAAAGGCTTTCGTTCTCACGTTTCATCGGTGCAGTATCTAGCCTTTCTACTGGGTGCAGTCATCAGTAAAGCTTTAAAATTGTCTTACTTACTAAAGGACTATCCAAGGACTACCTGCAAATCAAGGATAAATTCATATCCTCTCATTTCACCTAATTAAAGGGGACAAAAAAGAAGGTGTAGAGAGTTTTCAAAGGCCTCCTTTGGGATCTGTTAATCTCTGTGACCATAACCTGGATTCCAAGATGATTTAAAGATGCTTTGAGGTCCCCAGCTACGGAAGTCACAACCAAAAGGCCATGGAAGCCTGGGCCACCCAGCCCATATCTGTCACATCCTACACACCTGGAGGGTTGGAAGTCTGAACCTCTTCCTCTCCTCAGGCTTCAGCAAATTCCACCTCCTCTTTCCTCACAGACTCTCAGAGTACGCAGAAAGCAACTTTGGATAGGAAAATACTGCAGAGCTACGTGAGCACGTCTGAGCCCCCTCCTGCTCAAAGTAAGAAAGATATGCCTCCGAATCTAAGGGACAAGATCCCCCAGGGATCTTGATCTTAAGTCATGCAGGGTGCTTTTTGTCAAGAAATTATGAATTAACCTCTTCATTCCTTCAAGCACTCTAGTGAAGAGGAAACCCTTAATCTGGTGAGAAATCAGCATGCACTGTACCGCATTGAAGGAAGCCTGGTTATTGCAAGATAACTGATAGCAGTGATGTGCTTGAGAATCTAGTCTTGATAGAAGTAAATACTAAATAATTGAACTGTGCATGGAGATAATTCTCTCACTAGATTTAGGCAGCTGAAATTCCACAGACTTTACTGGTATGAAAAAGGTTGGAATTGGGCCCAGCATCTCTACTCTCATAAGTAAGCTCACCAGAAGACTAAAGTTAGAAATTTGAGAATAAAGTCCAGGATAATCAGCACTCACATTCTAACATTAATCTGCCATTTAAGTCTATCTAGATATCTTCCTTTTTTATTGTACAAGTGAACAGGATGGTCATATCTCTAAATGTCTAGTCTGAGACATATGGCCTCAGCTAAGGTGACATTTAATTCAAGCACCATGCATCACTGACACTGGTCACAGAATGCAGTGGTACTCAGTATATGAAAAAGATGAGCAGAACAAGTCCCCCACTGTTAGCTAATTCCCTAAACTGAGATCATCACTAAAAAAAAGAGAAGAGCTGGCCCTGGAGATTCCTGTAACTTTTAACAAACACACTAAAGACAAGAAAATTACTTCAAAGTAGTCACACTTAAGGCTGTTGTTTGCTTTCAGATTCTAGCTATCTGTAAGAAAGTTAATTTAATCAACAGCTCAATTTCCCCCCTTGCCATCCCTGCCCCACCTGCCCAGGAAAGTGTTCGTTAGGGAGAAGTGTCATCCTAAATTGTTACTTTCTGGGTAAAATTTGCACTTGTGCTAGTTGTAGATGGAGTACTATCTTGTGCTTGAAGAAGCCAAACTTGAAACGGAAAAATCAAAGTTTGCTGCCAGAGAGCTCTTAGATGAACTTGGTCAAATCATTAAGCTTTTTTATAGAAGACATCGAGACAGAGACATCTTCATTACTTGAAATTTAAGCTCTTCTTTGAAGCTATTGGTTTTAAAATTTCATACAGGGTTTGTACAGTGCTTGGATCAACTGGATCTCAGTGACTACTGTGCTGCAAATGTACATCAGGAGTAGGTCTACTTACTTCTTACTTATATGTCTATCCAGACTACTTCTTAGTCATTGGCCTGTGGAATGTTTCTTTGCTTAACCATTAATTAGGTGGAACAATATCCCAGTTAAAAAATATTCCCATAAAAGAAAGATGCTGCAAATGTTTAGTGAGAGCTTCTCCATTAATTTTGTAGAAAAACTGTAGGCTATAAAGAATTTTGAGAGGAAAAGAGACATATGCACCCACACCTCAGACTAATAGGCACTATTCTGACAAGATATATTTAGAACAGATTTCTCTGGCATCCGAGTCACAACTTACTTTCCCTGTCATTTTCACAATGAAAGGAGAATGATGCTTTCTCCAGGCATAGTGGAAAAAGGTGATGCCATTTGTAAAAGGCAGTGTAAAACCAACAGTAATTACTCGGCTTTGTGCTATGATTCAGCCTTCTTCCCAGCCACCTTCTTTGTTTCAGAACAAAGGCATAAACAATGCTGTATATATGTCTTAAATCAGAGCTTCTTTATCCAAAACTTACAGTGTAAACTTCCTCTGGCCATTGGTAGGATATCTTGGGGATTTCCAAAAGCAGCTTAAAAAAGACAAATTGCATGCATATTTCATTTTATTCACAGCACTTAATCAGGAGCTTTATTAATTGAAGTACACAATTTCTGCAGTTCCCTTGGGCAGAGAGGTATGTTTCTGAGGATACTAATGAGGGTCAGATTGTATATCTTCATCCGATGTTCATAAATTACTTCTTCCTGCTTAGTTAAAACTGTGTGTTCTTTATTATAGAAACACATGGAAAAGTCAAACCTGCTATGGCAAACAACAGGGTTCTAATTTTTCTCTTGGAATGAAACATTAGGAGATCTGAACTTCAGCCACTGCCCCATACATCCTACCTGTAACTTGAGTGATGAGTTATTTCACTCAAAAAACTCAGCTTGCCAATCAAAATATAGTAAGTCGGGTCAAGCAGAGAAAGAGAATATACCGATGTGGGAGATAAGTTCATCAGAAGTTATGTTTATAGCTGATCTTTTTTGCCTTGTTTGCTTATTCTGTAAAATGCAGATATTAATAGATATTGATCTTATGGGATATTGAAAACTTCACAGCTTCCTGTGAAGTCCTAGATCTGATTACTAGATTTCATCAAAATATTGATGCATTTTCAATTTGGAAAAAAATCAGCCACAGTACTGCACTGATTGTCAGTGACTGTCAACCTCTACAGGTAATTAGACATATATTAAATTAGACATATATTATACTAAACACATGGAACTGGGAAGAAAATGCTAAGAAAACTCTAACAGAATCAATGTCATTTTCCTCAGAAGCATGCACTGGAGTAGTCTTAGACACAATTCAGTCACTTTTAATTGCATCTTACAAACGAAGAAAACCACTGTTCATTTATATTATCCCTGAATATGATTTGTTCTGTTTTTCAGTAAATAGAATTTGTTTAATCTTAGAAAAATGTAAGTAGTAAATTCAGCCATTTTGGGCATTCCTTTGCTTTAATATGACACATTATGCCAGGCTTCGCTGGCAGAAGACAGGCTTCAAAAACTTTTTAGAATACAAGGCTAAAGACTAGGATTTGACAACATTTTTTCACAAACAGTAAAATGCAGTCCTGATCCCCTAAAAACTGCAAAATTCAGGTTAACTTTTGTGAATATTTTCAGCTCAAATAAATGGGAAAAACATGTTAAAAATGTAGAAATAGCCATGTATTTTTAGGATTGCTAAAATGCTTTGATGGGCATTTGACAACAAATCTCTTCAATAATTCTTTTGTTGCAAAAAGAATTCTAAAAATTATTTAAAATACAAACACACAAGCTATTTTGTTTTGGATAAGGGAAATGCCAGGAAAGTGACCCAAAGAGACTTCTTCTGCTTTATTTTGTGGAATTTTTTTCCCCGAATATTTCCATTCTCTACATTTTTCTATGGATTCAACATTAACTGAATATTTTTCTGAGGTTTTCAATTTGTCTCTTGCACCAAGTGCCATTATTGGCTGGCCCCTGCAGTATTTTCCTCCTGTGTTCAGAAGAGCCCTGTAAGAACACAGCCAAAGTTGATGCTCCAAGGACAAACACAGTATCATTTCACCAAGAGCTACTTTCTAACACATCCGAGACAAAAAAATCACAGCAGTTGGATTTCAGTTTCAGCTGCCTTTGGATTCTGTTCTCAAACTTTTCTTCACAACCACAAAAACTAGTCAGTATTGCACTGTGTTTTAGTACAGAAAAGACAGTTAAGCATTTTCCAAACTGTTTGGCTTTTACTGCTCTCTCTTTATTGGTGTTTCCTTTTGCATTTCTAGCATAATGAGACACTTTCGGATACCTCTTTATTTACCATAGTCACATGTGTTACGCTAAGCTAAAAGTTAGGATATTAGTTTTGCTGTTTTCAGCAATTCTTGAAAATTTAAAATTTTTCTAATTTTAGAATGAATAAAAGTCTGGCTTATGACCACTAATTTCCATTAATAATTAGCACTGTTAGTATAAATGCTTTTTAGAAAAGCAAACAAGTAGATAAAATATTATATTTAAAATTGATAGACAACCTTTTATAAGGGGAGTTGATATGGAGCTATTTCCTCTTATTTAAGGAGAGTTGATCTGAAACTATTTCCTCTTATGTATTCTGAAAGTTTTTTTGCTAACTTTTCAGCTGCAAAATACAATAGCCAAAACTACTTTTCAGTTGAAAACTGCTGTAAACCAAAAAATATTTTAGGCAATAAATCAACAGGTTCTGGAGGTTTTGGATGTTCTGTTTTGGTTTTTTAAAGTTTTTTGAACGAAAATCTGAGGCAGGTATCACTCAACAACACAATTTTTAATGTAAAACTTTTACCAGCAAGTCTGTAACCAATTATAAGTTTAATGGTTACACTGTTGATAAACTGTATTTTTGAGAGCAAAACATGAATATGTTCTTTCAAAAAGGTCAAAAGGTTGAAAGCAAGCCCTGAAAGCAGGTTTCCTTCATTGCATCCTTTTGTTATACTACAGCACTAATAACCAGTAAAAAATTTCCTGAAGAATTCCCCTAGCATTTTATGGGAATTGGGTGAAAATCGAAAGAACCTAAATTTGTGTCTCACCTCTGAAACTCTTAAACTGCCTCCAAATTCAAGCAGGAAGTTCATGACTTGTTCTTACCTCTTCTCAGGACCATGCCAGAATCCGAAGTGTAACACCAATAAACACCAGGAGCTCCTGAGCCAGAACTTTTCTATCCTTCCTAATGCCAAAAGGGAAAACAATGGGTGTAATTAAGATGAAAAGTCAGGGAGAGGAAGAGAGAAAAAGAAGCGAATACAACCCCAGTGCATAGCTTCTCAGGGACACATGGGGACTGTTCACTTCATCTGGGGAAATCTATAGATTTTGAATCTGAGATGTAAAATATTATAATACTAGCTCAGACTTTCACTTGTTGCTCCTCTCCACTCATGTTTGCAATGTATTGGGTTTATTCTCTTGGATTATAGTGCATTCTAATGGCTATATCTTTTATTATGATTTTTTCCTCTTTCAAGGATTTCTATACAACAAAGAGGATCAATATGAGGGAACGTGATTTAGACACTCTAAGATACCATTTCTGGTCTTCTAATAGTAAAGTCCTAACAGCCAGAGGTAGAACTTCAGAAAAGAGAAGTATTTGAGTGAACAGCTTTGCCTTTAGTGAGTCTTTTGGTTTCTGTGAGCTGTTAGATGTTGTTCCAAGCCCCTTTCCCTGCAGGATACAAGGCTAAGAAGGATTACTCAATCACCAAAACCCCACTGGCTCAGCTTATGACACAGAATCCTCTGAACTCACTGGGGAAGTAGATGCTTCTGGGGTGCTTCAGGCCCAGTTTTTGTCTCTCTTGGTATTTTAGTTGGAAAAAATGCTTTCAAAGGTGAGCCCTGCAACAAAAGGGGAAGTGGAAATATGAACTGTTGCCAGAAGCTGATTTACCCAGCGGTCAGAAATTATAGTTAGGCTAATTTCATGATGAAGCATAAATTCCACAGATTTCTTTTCTCACATAGGAATCTCTGTGCCACTGAGTTTTTTTCAGAGTCGAGCAGCAGAGTGATGGGCTCTTCTTTGCATAAGAAGAAGTAGCATCGGTCTGTGATTTGAGTGAAACTCAAGATTTTTGTTTCTCCATTTGTAAAATCACAGATAATCATACTCATTAATTAAACGGGAGTTTATTGACCACTAACATTTTCAAAATGATATTTTTCAAAAGAGGGAATAAGTATCATTATTTTTAAAATTGCTGGTTTCACAGATGTTAATTTCTGCTTTAACGCCATTTGTGATAATTTCAGCTTCCGTCTCTGTTCTGAACTTTGGAAAAGGCTCATCTCATTCAGTGGACAATTTGTCCATGAAGTTTGAGATCAAGCCAGAAATTACACTTGCAAACCTGAATCATAGTTCCATGAACACAGCTGTCCTCACCTTTCACACCACAACACCTGTCCATCAATTTTATAAACTAGTGAATTTCAAAAGAGCAACCAGAGCATTTGTACACTGCACAAGAGATCTGACAGTTTTCTTGCCCTTTACGTTGCGTCTAGTCAGACATTTGAACCTAAAAAGCACACTACTAGTAATTGATCTGTGATAAATGAGGCCATTGACTGACTTACTAAATGCTGTTGACACAGCATGTTTGGTTTTTCTGCCTGGAATACAATCCCCACCGCTTGCATGTAGGTAAATGAATGTTACATGAAATGTAATTGAACAATCACAGCTGAAACCAAATAGCAGAACTGTAGTCTGTGTTCAGGCCATGAAGGCATCTTCCACTATGGCAGACATTTTCCATGCTACACAGAAAGGACTGATCCCAGAGTACTTAATGTTTTGTCTTATCTTAAGGTAAACATTCGTATCTCTGGTGCGGGTGAAAATGGCTGGTATTGTGCTACCATCCATCACGCTTCTTTTATCTCTGTATGTATATATTTTTATTGTGAGAGAATCAAGGCACCTTTCTCTTCCAAGGGTCAATAAGTGTCAAGAACTGGCAGATCTCAAAAGCATTAATCAAGGAAAAGGCAACCTCATGGATTTAGCTATACAACTGATGTCTCTATCCTTGTTTTTCACTCCACATCTTTACACCTATAGAACTGGCCTTTTGCAGAAATGGGCACTCACGATGTGTGTTTTAACATGCAAGGACCCAAACACAGTGACCTGTCTGGAACATTGCAGTACAGTTTGTCCTGAAGAAAGGTATTTCACATTCTTTATACTCTGTGGAATTACACTGGAGAGGGGTAGGGTGCAGCGTGTGCCTCTGAAGAATTTCAGCAGTGAGAAGAGGAGGTGGCAAAGTACCTGGATGCTTTGCAAAGTAACAAGAAACCTGTAAGGTATACAAAGTCTTTCGTTAGTGCTGTATAGCCAAGTGAGATGTATGACTACAAGAATAAGGCCTAAGGCCCCGATCCAATGTTAGAATAAAGAGATTTTGATAATTATTATTTCATGCTTCACCAGAATAGCTGGGTCTAACTTTTTGGCTGTCAATAGTTACTGCCATTTATCATCTAATAACAGCTAGTACCATTCAGTTTTCCTGTAGATTTATTGAATCAAATGTTAAACAAAGAGATAGAAAGGTGGAATGTAAGACTAGATCTCTAGACACACAATAGGAAGAGGCATTTTTTTAGTGGAGACATCAACTGATTGCATTGTAAGATGAATGTAAAGGTTTCTTTCCTGCTCAATAGTGTTTTCAGGTTTCTTTCTTCTTCCTGCACTAACTGTTGTCCAATCACTAGACCTTCTAATATTACTGGGATCAATTAATGGAGATGAAGAAAGAAAAAGTTCAGTAATTCTGGGCTAGTTGTTGGCTATGTTTCCCTACAAACTTTGTGAATTTCATAAAAATGCCATACACGCCCTGTGCCTCACCTAGATTCCCTTTAGCATCTCCAAACAAGACTTGATTGCTTAAGTTTTTTTCTGATCCTCCATGTACGGCTGAATTTCATCCCAGTGCAGGACTGTTGCTGACAAAACAATCTCCTCTGCTTTGTCCAATTTGGCTGTAAATGACTAAATCAATGTGACCTTCAGAAAAATCTCCTAGATGATTATTCCGTAGCCTTTACTGCTGATATGAAGCACTTCCCATTTATCAGAACTCTTCACAAAAATGAATTCACTAATTGAACAAATAGCTATTTATTTCAGAGGTGGGGAAACTGAGATAGTTCCTTACACAAGATAACACAGAAAGTAACTTCTGGAATATTGCTAAGAAATTTAATATACTGTTAGAGTCATGCTCAGGCTGCCAGGTCCTGCCAGAACATATACTGTGCAAAATCCCATTTTTCTCCTTGGCTGCTATGCCACTCTGCAACTTTATATCCATTTTATTATTCTTAGCCTCTAACTCACTTATGGCAGAACAGCTTTCCAAAGCTCTGATCTCTTGAAGACCTCAGGCCCAGCCTACAAACATACACATAAGTTTAATTTTTAATGAATAGTCTCATTGCAGGTATGGAGAATCAGGGTATGTTTAACATTACATTTCAAAGAACTTGATGGGATAAAAATGGATTAATATCCTTAGTGCTACTAGTTACTACAAATTCCAAGCTGCACTCCTCGGGATATAAGCCTATCTTTAGCTAGTCCTGAATTAGAAAAGAACTTTGCACTATGTATGTACTACAGTGCACAGTGCTTGAACAAGTGTCCTGTGTCTTTCTCTGATGCATCTGTTACAAATCACTGCTGAAAAGCATACAGAAAAACTGGAATCTGTCGTTTAGACCAGTATCACAGCTCCTACGCTGCTACTGACTTCAGTGGCAAAGGCTATTGTGGATAGTTTTTACATTTCAACTCTAAATGACCACTCTGGCCATGAAGAGAAGCAAAAGTAGTTTCAGAGAGACCCACTGCTCTGCAGGACTTAGCTGAACAGGCTTTTTGGGGCAACGAGAAAAAAACACTCTTTCCTAGTTTTCCTAAAGAGCTATAAAATACATTTCATTTCAGATTCTGGTTTCTCCTTCCATTTTCTTTGGTGCCTCATTAAATATAATTTTTAAAGGCAGCTCAGTAGATTAGACATTAGAAGAGACTTACTAATTTCATCCCTTTTATGAATATTTTTCATTTCTCTCCTCTTCTTTTCCTTCCCATCACACTTGTCAAAAGCCTTTTTAACTCCTACACATAGACACAATATTTTGGTCATTCTTTTTTGATGTGCTTTTCGCTACAAGCAGTAACTGACTTCACAGTGGTGTTCTTTCCCCTCTCTTTTCCCCTTTTCCAAATATTTCGAATCCTTCCTTTACCAAGCCATGTTGGTAGCTTTTCACCCTGGCATTTAGAGCTGAGCAAGTAATTTGCAATGATTAACACACTCAAACAAAGCTTTTTTTCTGCTTGGGGATTACCTGCAAGAAGATCTTGATCTGAATTGTATTAGATACTTGAACACTTCTGATATCTTTTAAATTTTGTTAATCTCTGGTCAGTCACAAATATTTATGCCGCCTACTTTGTGACAGATTGAAAAAAGTAATGTAGGACTGATTGCTTCATATGATTTTATATGGCAAAACTGGAGGTCACAGATGTGGAAAAAGTGGGCTAAGTATGAGTGAAAATACCAATTTGTAAAGCTCAACATATTTGCAGGTATATGTTTCTCTCAGTTATTCTAATCTTTCCACTCTCTTGTTTGTTGGAACAAATAAAGCCTATGGTAGCTTTCAGCACAATAATTTCTTGTGATACCGTAAGTCTTTCTCCACAGCCATGCATTTGAATCTTTCTACCAGTCATCCCTGTTCAATCTTTTTCTGATTGATTTGAGGAGCAGTAACATTGCAGGAGCCCAGACAACATTTTTCACAGGCTACATCAAAACAATTTCCAAATGGACAGTTACAGTGAGCTGTTACATTTCCCCTGTTCTCAAGGAGTGAGGCCAGTGTACAAAGTCAGGAGAGAAATAACAAAGGTAGCAAAGTACCACTGCACAATTATTGAGTTCTTGGTTAACCCCAAAATATTTGGCTGCTTTCTTTTTGAATAAAGAACCCTGGTATTTCATCACCTTTCCAAAATACTTAAAGCTCAGAGATTTAGAAGTTTTGGTATGACTATTCTGTTTCAAGAACCTGAACTTTCTCCATATTTCACTAATGAAGTTTCTTCGTTTACAGCACTTGCTACTTGAGACTGAAAGGAATAAAGCATCTGGAAAGCCAGTAAGAATGCAAAGAAACCATTGAGGTTTACAGATAGACTTTCCTGTAAAGGAAGAAATTTTGATCAGGAAAATGTAGTCTTTCCATCTGGGAAATACAGTTGATCAGCATTGCTCAATGACTGTATTTATCACTGGGACTTGAACTAGCATTCTCCCTGCAGCTTTTAAGATTTAATTATACTTGAAAACCAGGTTTTCTAGTGCAGTCTAGTGACTAAATCTGGTGAAAGAAGATGAGAAGAAACAAAATGGAGAGGTGACGAGTCTGTGTCCTAGTCCCTGTTTTGCTACAGAGCTGCCATGTGACCTTGGACAAGACAATTAACATCCACACATTATTGCTTCCATTGCCAAATTAGATAAGGCTGACCTGCCTTTGAGGGGGCTGTGAGCTTCAATTTTTTAACATCTTGGTACAGAACTACTCAAAACTGCAAAATAGAGTCTGTCATTGTTATAACAAAAAAAAATTGAGACTTCAGCTCAGTAGAAATTAAAAATCAGCACTTTCCTCTTGTAGCCCTAGGGATGATGACGTAGATCCACTTGAGTAATTGCAGAAAGACTCTCAGGGATGGGAAGCCTACCAAATCACAGAATAAATGAATGAACAGAAATATCCGGCACAAGTTTTCCTAGCTGTCCTCACCTCTGCTACTTTGATTAATAGGGAACAATGAAGTAAACAGTGCTGGAGGACAAACTGAGTAGCAAAGAATTGTAACTGACAATTTGCTGCTAAAATACATAGTCCCTTGTAAAACCTATTGATTAATGGAGTCTCTCTACTAGCATTAAAAAAATACACACACAACAGAGGGAAACGAATTTGAGTAAATACTCTCATTAGGAAACTCAGCATCATGCAGCATTTAATCTGGCTGCTATTCAATAACAGCAGCACACACAAGTAACTTTTCTCTTTTGTTATTTCTCACACGGATCTATTAATCATCGGACAAGCAATGAAAGACCAAAAGGAGAGAGAAGGAGAGACGAGCCTGTTTCTCCCTTGATGCAGCTACTGAAGAGCGCAGTGAACCCAGGGAGGGGCTCAGAGCAACCTCCCAGCCCTGGCGGAGTGGGGATCGCAGGGGGTGCGTGCACTGAGGATGGAAGAGGTGCACTCTTCTTGTGGCAGTGATATAGGGTGCCATCAGCAGGACCCTGAAGTCACCTTCCCTTGACAGCCAAAGTTTTTAGTACAACACTGCCATCTATCGCCTAAAGTTCCAGATTTGAAGGAGGCTGGGATTTACAAGGTGGTCTGTCTTGTAAGATGGTCCCAGATCTGAAACCATAGGCGGCACCTCACTAGCTAAACGCTGCAGAAGTTACCTCCTAGACCTATCCTTGGACATTCCAGCCCAAGCATATTATCATGACAGGTTGCTGGCTCAAGGCTGTGTAATGAAAGATAAGCAAATCAGGCTGGTCTTTTGCAGATACGGCAATATGAAAGAGGAGAAGAGGTGCTCTAACTGTTCTGTTCTGACTAAATCCTTCTGAATTAACCGGTATTAACCTTTTGAATACCACACTGAACTAAGATTTATTCAGAAGATGTACAATGGAGGAACCTGAAAAGCTGACTTCAGATGGTTACCATACTGGAGAAATACTAAATAATCCAAAGGTCAAAGGAGGCAGAGGAGTTCTTGTACAAATTACAGTCTTATTAACAGAACATTAAATCACTCTATAGCAATACTTTAGCTGAGTGTAAACACAGGCAAATGGTCTTCCCACTTCTAAAACAGGCTGTTTGCAAAGTTCACCCACTGCTTGCTATTCAGCCTGGAATGCACATTTCTTAATTCATTATTGCACACTATTATATAGGTAGATAAACAAAGATACGTAGAAATAAAAATTTAGTCCATCATTTTTGGGTCTGTAACTGTCACTGTGTTGTTCCCAGAAAGAGAAAAGGATTCTGGGGCTGGTCAAGAAACACAGACCCAGATGCCGTTCGATGAATCCTTTAAGTTTCTGTTTTGAAAAAGAATAAGTTGTCTGCTTAGCTCTCCCAGGGAAACAAATTGAATTATGTCTGTATGAGAGAGAGAATTTAGAGACTTAGACTTTCTGTGTCAGTAAGGATTAGACCAGGACACAAAAATAAGTAGCATTAACAATATGAAAGTTTTCATCCACAGGAAGGCCAGTTCCAGAAAGTATAAAAAATTCAATGGAAATTTCCCCATTTTCCTCCTTTCTCAAACTGTAGGCAGTGCTGTCCTACCAAAATGATTAAAACTGCTACATTAGATTTTACTACTTTGTAAGGTTTTGTGTTTTGAAATGGGTTTGTTTAAATCTCTCTTGTGAACTGCACTAGCTACCCACATAAGCTCAGTCCTATGAGAAAACACATGAAATCTGGGGCAAAGGCCCTAGGGTTACAGACAATTGATAGGGAGGATATTCTAGGCCACTTGAAGTCATATTTAATCTCCCTTCAAATTCTGGAAATACGTTAGAGAATTGTCAGTAGGATAATTTGCAAAAAATGCCACCCCAGTGTTCTCACAATGGAGTAACTCTGATCACAAAGACAGACTTCACATCTCTCGTAGTCTCTCCCAGCTCACCTACCTCTTGGCCATTCTATCACATTTCACAGCTGCCATGCTCTTTGAACAGGAATTTCACAACCTGGTGTGATTTCTAAAAAAAAGAAAGGAAAATATTTGAATTTTTCCTCTGCATTTTGTATGTGATGTCTTTTATGAGTCACCTTCCCCCTAAAAGAACATTTTGTTTCCTTGATTTTAATTGTTACAAGGGTCTTTTCCAATTTATATTGCATGCCTATCATTTTTGTCTTTTCATTTTATTATTTAAAAAAAAAAAAGGAGGAGGAGGGTAGAGGACAAATAAAAGGAAAAACACCAAAGAAAAAGTGAAAAGAATTGATAGAAACAGACATTGGTAGTGACACTAAATAATTAAAACCAAAACTCGGTACACTTCAATGAAATGTTTAAAGCAGCTGCAATCCTGATGACTGGTAGACTTTTTGTATCCT
Organism: Burhinus oedicnemus; assembly: GCA_008921705.1. NCBI lineage: Eukaryota > Metazoa > Chordata > Aves > Charadriiformes > Burhinidae > Burhinus > Burhinus oedicnemus. The sequence continues at coordinate 3,264,430 of VFFE01009229.1, forward strand.
GCGTCAACAAAACTTAGTGTGAGTGTCTCCTTCTGTCAGCAAGGCCCAGGATACTACCAAAGTGAGTCTCTATGGGCCCCATTATTACTAGCACGGTGAGGATTTATCTATTATTTATAAATGTTTGTGATTGAAACGTCTGTATTCTGTTATATATGGGGGTTTATTTCATTAGTGATACCATAACGCTTTGGTTTGGATTTATTAAGCTTCGACGTCTAGTATTCATCCAGAGCTCTTGTGAGCCCAGCTGATGTTTGGTGTGAGGGACCCAGCTGACTCTGTAGATGAGCTGTGTTTTTAAGACAACATCACTACACTACCACATGCCCTCCCGGAAAGGAATGGTTCTAACAGAGCTTTCCCTAACCAACCTACATGGACTATATCACCTCTAAAGGAGCTGTTGTGAAAAATGAGTGCATTCAAGTAAAATAAGATTTTACAGTCTAGCCCAATCAATATTTCCCCAGACATGGAGGTTTATATTTAAACATTTCAACCATAAAATTACTCATTGACTTGCCTTGTAAGAAAAGCCTTTTCTGTTTTGCCTGGGTATGTCTTACTGTTTCCAGGTATTCAATCCAACAGCTTCATCCTATCTGAAGGTGAAGGAAGGAAAGAAATAAGAGACTGAAAAATTTAGGTAACGTAAGGCACAAATAAAGACCTCTTGTAATGTTTTTAAAGGTTGAAATGCTTACATGATTAAACCATGTGGGGAAAAAAGGGAATGTTCCAGAGGCTTGCAGTGGTTGTTGCTTTTGTGAAAGGGACAAGTATCTCATCCAAATACTGCTTCCCAAGTCATCCAAGAGGATAATTACCTTCCTGTTGTCTTCTACCAGCCCGCAAAAGAAATTTTGATTAGCGTCAATTCATGCATCTTACACAAAACATAAGAATTTTTTGCCTGTTTTTCCAGGTGTTTGTCTGTGAGCCTGACCAATTTTCTTCAGCCCAAAATGGCTTTGAAGTGGAGTCATGTCTGACCTCAGCATTAACTGAAAGCAGGACAACACTACTTGCGAATAAGTAGCTGCTCCTTATTTTTGTTTGGTTACACTATAGGAATACTAAAACCTAGACTAATGGTGTAGCTGGTGCAATAGCCTGTTCCTGACCATAGCAAATGGAAGACAGCAGGGGAGGAGTACAAGTATAAGAACAAAAATTGATTTCTGCCATTAACATATTCTCAACATCCCATGTTCATTGACATCAGAACAGAGCAAGGGTCAGCTGCTGCATCAGGTGTAGGAAGCTGGGAACATGCTACCACAGCCAGCAGGGCAGGGGCATCACCAACCAGGACCCAGCCCCACAGCACCCAAGCAGGAGAGAGCCAGGGACGCCAGCCAGGTTCAACCAAGAGCCCAGATCAGCAGGCACATGTGCAGTGTGAAGCCACATCCAAGGCCAAACCAAGGAGTCAACCACAGGTCAGGTGCAATAGGTGTGACCAGGATCAGACTGAGCCCGATGGTCACTGTGCAGGGCCATAGTGACAAGGCCAGGCTGACAAGGACAAGCCAGGAGCAACAGGATACTAAGCCAGGCATAGCTAGGGCTAAGCTGGAGACTAGCACTCCTCCATTATACTTCAAGCAAGGTCTGAAGGCCCCAGGCTAAGCTTCAGTTGAGCCCCTGGGTCTATGTGCTGCAGTAGGTATGGGACAGGCCCCGGCTGAGGCCATTTTCTCTTATTAAGGCCTATCCATGCCCTCAGGGCCCTGACAGTTGCTTTGAATACTTTTTGAGCCAATGTGGGAAACTTTATTTTTAATAGTCCCTAGGGAATTATTCTTCCATAGAGTTGTCCTGTTGCTTTTTGATACATTGCAAGCTTAGATGGGCCCAAATCATAGTATCATCTGTAATTTGTAAAACTAGATGAGCACCTGGCTGAAAAACCTAACCCCGGCTCTTTCATCTCTGAAAAGATGCAATTTCACATTGATTTTTATCAAGTTGCTACAATAAAAAATAATAGAGCACTGATATTCAGGTTTTCAGTATTAAACATTAATTTTTCAATTTTAAGTTGATATTTTTTACTCAAATCTGTTTATATTCCAAAAGAGCTTTTTTCCTAATGCTTTGGAAATTCAAAACCAAATATATTTAAAAATTCCAGTTTTCCAGGAAATTCAGGAAAAAGTGCTTAGCATTTTGACCAGAGGTATCACTTCCTAGTTTTGAAAACTTTCAGACAACCAAAAGGAATAATTTAGTTACGGAAGTTCAGCTATTGGCAACACTTCATCTGTTTCTGTAGAACCATGGGAATCTGCTTAACTGCTGCTGTAACCTTTGCAAGTTCAGAACTTGTCCAAAAGCTGTCTGCATCTTCAGGCAATCGCTTATCATTAGGTGCCACAAGCACTGAAATGAAGATGGATTCTCCTTCCCTTTAACATTGTGATGCTAGATGCTATCAGTCTCCCAGAGAGGAAAGCTGAACTTTGCCACCCAGGTGACAATAATATCCTTTGGCCCTAAGTGTCACCTGGACTCGAGAGGATGTTAGAGGTTTGTTACTTCACCAATATGCAAGAAGTTCTGTCAAACTCCACAATAGTGCCTTTAAGCAGCTGTAGTGTTAGGCCATACTGTGTCAGTCAGTCTGTAAAGAAAATACTATGAGAAAAAGAACACTAAGGTGGTTAGACATGGATCAACATGACTAACTCTCTGACAGTTTCTATCTCATGAGAAAAAATACGAGATGGGGCATATTCATTGCCTCTACTCCTAATGCCTCTATGGCAATTTTGGCAGCTGGTCATGTAGCATTCATTTCTTCCAAGTCAGCTCAGTCTCACACTCTGGCAGTTTTGATCTGTAGCCTTCCAGATTAACACAGCACAAACAACTTCAATTATCACAGTTCACATCAAAAGATTTTAAAATAAGAATAATTGAGTCAAACTGTGCCACTGAGAGAGACACACACAGTGCCATCAGACTGTGGTATTTGAAATTCTCCCAAAAATCACAAGATTACTGAAAAAAACAACATATTTCCTTTTTAAAGATGTTCAGCCTGGTAAGGTATGAATTTATGTTTATTATTCTCCTTAGATATTCTAGCTGTCAGTCAATGGAAAAACTGTAGACTTTTTGATGTAAATTCAAACAGTAAAGGGGTTTTTTTAATAATACATGTGGAACAAACTTCTATTCCAGTAAAAATACATGTTCTATGAAATACAAAGCTCATTTTGCAAAGATAAGAACTTCAAAGTTCTTCTGAAACAAGTAGTGAGAAAAGATCTGCACCCAGAGGATAACTAACTGCAGAACTATATGTCTCCTTTAATTATATACTTTTAAAATTCTGCTTGAAATAATAATAATTCTGGAAATCTTAAGAGTATTTCTCATTACCAAAATTCTTCAGTATGTAGAACAGCAAAACAACAAAACAGTATCCATTCATTTCTAGGATTAAATTGTGAGGTCTGTAAATCAGAAGATCATTGTGTAAATGGAGACAATATAAAAATGACTGGGCTGTGCAACTCATAGTAAATTCAGCTAATCTTAGAGCATTAAACACATTTTGTGATGTATTTGGTTTTTCTCATTGAGTAGCTCCACATAAATTCAGTGGAACGTGATATAATAAATGTGATAAGGGCCAAGGCAGCAGCATAGCAAAAACAAATGACAAAAAAGGAGCATTAAAGAGATGCTGTGTGTGGAGTCTGTCTGAATCTGTTTCATGTAAGTAACATCACATTGAAGCTAGCATCCAACATCAACAAACAACACAACTGACTCACTGTTAGATACAAACAGTTGCAGCACTCATGCTATGAAAAACAAATCGGTACATACATAAGTAGCCTATTGGTGCCTTGAACCTCATCTGCAGAGATTCAAGCCTGTTCCAGTTTCTGCTACTAAACTGTTTCTGTAGTTCAATCTGCAGAGGCTCAGGCGTCTATGAAGACTGACTACTGGTTCGGTCTCGATGAACTGACCAAAACAGGAGCTGTCATGTACAGGGTGGGAGTATCTGTCAGGATAACTTTTTATGTCAAGCTGCCAAGTGCTGTATTATGCACAACTAATTCATTAATTCATAGCCTTGAAGTAGATCCCTGAATGTGAAATGTCAAAGGTGAAAGAAAGATGTTTATCTGGGCTTCTGCAAGAGTACTGATCTGCATGGAGAACATTCCTTTTTTACCTGAAAAAAATTTTCCCAATGGGATCTACATCTGTCATACGGCCTGCACTGTCTTAACTGTTGCTGTTTTTCCTTTGGCTAATGAGCTTTTCCACTCTTGAAGGAAAAAAACCTAAGGTCTGATTTCCTTTAGGATGCTGAAAGTTCAAATAGCAAGAGAAGCACAGTGGTCATTGCGCGACAATGCTGCTATATGTCATGATAGTATGCATAAGTACATCCACCTAGTTTATCAGGATAATCTACATAGTTCCCAACAAGAGTAACAAGGAATACAGAATGTTTATATAGTGAAATTTTATAAGCTAAGACACTTACTAATTTAGAAGATACTATTTTCTACTGTGTTCATGGGAACTACATCATTATGGGATAATCAAGAGGCATTTTCAATGCAGTTTACAAAAGAGTATCTTGAATGTCGGTTTTAAATAGAAAGGGGACAGTACTGTCTCCTTCCTTCAAATGAAATACTACAGAGAGAGGTCATCAGCAATGCAGCTAGCCTGTTATATATCACACATTTCAAAGGTGTACACAATAGCCTGGATTGCAGTCTGTTTTAGTTTACAGCAAAAGGGAATTACAACTTCTTACTTAATATTCAGGGCCAAAATTATGGCTAACTCAAGGACCCCAGTACACCTCCTTCTATGACATTCCAGTTCTCTGCATGTGTACATGTCTACCACTTGCACTACTGGCATACACAACAAAGTTTATACATGTTCAAACACTGATAATCCAAGTTCTTGGTAGCATTTGATGTGCTACTGTTACTGCTATGCTGGGATAGAACATAAAAAGCATGGCTATGTGTGCTTGCCCAGAAATGCCAATGTTTCTCCAGGGGGTCATAGCAGAGCAGAACCATTAAATGCATGCCTTCAGAAGCACTAGACTTAAAGAGAAGCATCAGACCCCCTCGGTCTACCTGATCAGCATGCAGCAGATGGGATTTTTTCTGTCTCATTCTATTTTTGGCTCTCTCAGATATGCGGCAAAAGGTCCACAGCCATCAGTACATCAGGTCATCTTCTGTCACTCAGCAGCAAGAGACATGTCAGACAAGAGAGGCCTTGAGAGTTTTCTTACTTCTGTGCTTTCCAGAATCTATCACTTGGTCACATTTCCTTCCAGGTGTCAGATCTGGGTTTTTTTATAAAGAATTATGTCTCTGGTCCTTTAACAAGACTCTAATGTCTGCCGTGTTTGCTATGCTGTCTACAATGTACCTCTGCTGAGCATGGTTTGCGGCAGAACTGGTCTAATTCCATTCTGCTGTGCAGTACAGCACCCATTATTTCTTCAGGCTTTTCCTTTCTTGTCCATTAAGTCGAGGTAATCTTAAATCATAAGGTATATGATTATGAACCATTTTCAGATTCAAACTTCATATTATTTTCCTTTTCAGAAAAAAATCTTTAAGCAGGAAAGCATCTTCAAAATGGTAAGAGAACACCTCACATCAGTGACTGACAAACTGTGTAAGAAAGCTGGAAAAATATTGTAATAGCCTTTCTTCTTCCACATCATAAAAACTCTGGCATAGTTCATTTTGCTATTCAGTTTAGGAAATTTTTATCCTTGAAGAGAAGCCAGCTTACACTTCAGCTCCTAGCTGATTGTAGAGAGCTGGATGGTTGCTGAAATCCAGAACTGAAAGGGTAGCTTCTACTTATAGGAATGAAACTGCCATGTGTGCTTTAGGATGTGAACTGTTTTATAACCTCAGATTACCAGCCTAGCTTTCTGTTAGTTGCCTTTGCCACAGGTACCCAGGAAAAGTGAGGAGGAGGACTGGGAGCTTAAGAGTTAAAAGAATGGCCCTTTCAGGAAGCCTTTATTTTACCCACTTTGCCCAGCTGTGATTCTGAGCTCTGAAGGATATGTCAAGTAAATAGGTTAGGGGTTTCTCTCTTTTCTAGCTATGCTATGTGTCACACATTTACGAAGAAATCCACTTCTTTTTCTTTAGCTCATCTCAGTAATGGGGTTTGAACTGGGATATAGCCATGCTACACCGATGTCTTAGATCTCTCCTCAGTGAGTGCTAGAACTATTAGTTTTCTTTAGGGCTAAATTGCCTCAGTCTAGCAACTAATTGCGCTGGGACCATTTATACATGTTGGATTTATTATCTATGGTTACGTGGCTGGATCATTTTTCTGCATGCTGAAATGGAGCATAATTGGGCTATTTTTCATAACAAATGGAGTGTGCCTATACAGAAGGAGGTTGGCCTACATCAGGTTTTGCCTCACTATTTTTAATAGCTCCAGCAGAGAAGGGGTTTCAATTCTCTGTTGGGGTCTTTCCAGGCTAATGTCTTTGTTTGTTTAATGTCACAGAAGTTGGTCTCTGTCATATAGTTATGAGTGATAAAGTGTAAGTCCTGGTCATTTTGCATTGCTTTTTTGGAAACAAGGTGAACAGACAGAGTCCAGAAAGAAGTATTATTACAAGTATTTGGATTCTCTAGACTAAGGAGACACTAGTGGCCCAGACCAGTGAGTTTCTTGTGAGAATAGCTGGATTTATTTTATTTTAACACAAAATGGGAACGTAATGCTCGGGAGGCATTCCAGCCTGGCAGTCCTTTATTGGCAGTCCTGCAATCTATTAACGCCTGATTTAAAGTGGGTATCTCCAGCAAAAAGGGAATTAATGCATCGTGGTCTATGAATAAATTCAGGATAGCAAAAGTACTGTTTCAGTTCCATCAATGAAACTGTTACCTGACCTGTGATGCCTGAGTTTTCTTCTTCGCTTATTATGTGGTATAGGTCACAGACATGCTCCAGCAGAAAAGAAGCATTTAGGACATTTCATGAAAATCAATCAGACTCTTCCTCTTTGAGCATCTGCTTTTGTTTGGGTTATGTTTTGCTGGTGACTCTTTGAATCACAGCTAAGGAAGACACAGACATACAGGGAGAACATCAGGCGCTGTCTTTATTCCTTTATGCCTTTACTCTCAAATAAGCTACTGGGTAGCGATGAGAGACACAGCAGGGTAGCAGCAATAAAATCTGCTTTCCAGCATATTCCTGTGTCAGGCGTCTGTGTCTGTGTATGCACGCCCACCTGTGTGCATGTGTTACAGTGTATTTAGAATCTTCATACAGTGGGATTACCTGGTAGGTTTTACCTTGGCCAGTTGTGCCTTTCATTCAGATTGATTTCTTCAACTGTGGTGACCATGAAGCACAAAGACAACTCCCACTTTTCTCTCTAACTCTGCAGTTCTGAAAGTCTGCTGTATAAAATGGTATTAAGCAAGCTTCAAGGGGGTCAAAAGTGTGCAAAAACTTACAGTGTAGTCATATTTCATCTGAATTACTCTTTGGCATTAATTAATTTCAGGTCACTACCTTCCTTTCCAAAATATCCCTGTGTGTGGTGCTCACAGTATAGGCTCTGTGGCACACCTCCAAGAGTTTGGATTACGTAAAATAAATACCCTTCCATAGAATAACTAAACCTTGACATCAGCACATTTTAGTAATTTGCACAACAGAGCATTTTGCTGAGGACTGAGAAAAGAAAAGAATGCATTTCTAATTTATTTATTTATTTGGATTTACATCAACACTAGTTTTAAAACAAAGATCTAGAGCTCAAAGCAATGTTCTCATGTATTAGAAATGTGTGCACTAATGTGAACAAAACTCAATACATCTTCTTCTAAAAATAGTCTGAATGAAAGCAAGGTCTAATCGACCTCAGTCTTATCAATTGGCATACATAAAAACAGTAGCTCATATCATAATTGTTTTTCTTACTGTAATGTGCATAGACCTGATCCAAAATCAGCGCTTCGCTCCATTTGTATAATGCTACCACAGGGAAGAGACTATGCTATTGTATAAATCCATTGTAAGTAACTGAGTTCTGTTAGAATATGGGAAGATACAGAGAAAAGTAGAGCTTTCATACAAGAGCAAGATGAGACAAGAATATTCAGCTAGAGAAAGATGAGTGAAGGTGAACTACAATGCAAGCGTATTAAATCATGAAAGTAAGGGAGCAGTTAAAAGATAACAATTATTTATCTTTCATATAAAGAAAAAACTACAGGAGACCAAATGAAATTATCAGGCAGGAAGTTTAACACAAATAACAGGCAGTACTGTTTCTGACAACATGTCCTAACATATAATGTGTTTTTCTTTCTTGGACCATAGTGGAAGACAAAAGCAGGAATCTTTCCAAAAAGAGATCACAGAACTGTGTTGAAGGTAAGTCAAATGGCAAAAAAACCAAAACAGTCTGGATACAGGCTCTGGCACTTGGAGTCTTTGGATCATTGACTGTCAGAAGCTGGGAGGATGTATCATGGAAAGTGCATCAGACCAGTCGTTTATTGGAGTAGGCAACATGGATATAAAATCTTATAAACTCAAAATGTGTATCAGTCACCCCTTGCTGTGTCAGTTTTATATTTGGAGGAGCATATATTTCAAGGAAAAGGTATTGGGGCAAAAGAGTATCAAGGTTCAGTCAACGAATGATAGACTCCTCTAAGGAGTGCCTGTGTATGTTCACCTATCACTGTTTTTGTTGTAGCCACTCTAAAAGTAGAAATAACAGTTGTAGATGGTCATCATTGGCCTTAGTTGCATAGGCAAACGGTAAGAAGGGAAATTGAGGCACAAGGAAGGAAAATCGAATTTGGGCAACAAGAAAGCCTTTGATAGGTATATCAGGGACAAAAGGAAGACTAGGTAAGATGTGGGCCCACTCAGGAAGGAAACAGGCCACCTGGTCACCCAGGACATGGAGAAGGCTGAGCTACTCAACAACTTTTTTGCCTCAGTCTTCACTGGTAAAGGCTCTAACCACACTGCCCAAGTTGCAGAAGGTAAAGGCAGGGACTGGGAGAATGAGGAATCACCCACTGTAGGAGAAGACCAGGTTCAAGACCAGCTGAGGAACCTGAAGGTGCACAAGTCCATGGGACCTGATGAGATGCATCCGTGGGTCCTGAGGAAACGGGCGGATGAAGTTGCCGAGGCACTTTCCATCATATTTGAGAAGTCATGGCAGTCTGGTGAAGTTCTCGCTGACTGGAAAAGGGGAAACATAAACCCCATTTTTAAAAAGTTAGAAAAGGAAGACCTGGAGAACTACAGGCTGATCAGCCTCAGCTCTGTACCTGGCAAGATCATGGACCACATCCTCCTGGAAACTCTGTAAGGCATATGGAAAATAAGGAGGTGATTGGTGGCAGCCAACACGGGTTCACTAAGGGCAAATTGTGCCTGGCAAATTTGGTGGCCTTCTACGACAGCGTTACAGCGTTGGTGGATAAGGGGAGAGCAACAGATGTCATCTACCTGGACTTGTGAAAGGCATTTGACACTGTCCCACATGACATCCTTGTCTCTAAATTGGAGAGACATGGATTTGACCGATGGACCACTTGGTGGATAAGGAATTAGCTGGATGGTCACACTCGGAGAGTTGTGATCAATGGCTTGATGTCCAAGTGGCGTGCAGTGACGAGTGGTGTTCCTCAGGGTTCTGTACTGGGACCGATATTATTTAACATCTTTGTTGGTGACATGGATATTGGGACTGAGTGCACCCTCAGCAAGTTTGCTGACAACACCAAGCTGTTTGGAGCAGTTGACATGCTGGAGGGAAGGGATGCCATCCAGAGAGACCTTGACAGGCTTGAGAGGTGGGCCCATGCCAACCTCATGAAGTTCAACAAGGCCAAGCGCAAGGTCCTGTATGTGAGTCAGGGCAATCCCATGCACAAATACAGGCATGTGATGGATTGAGAATGGATTGAGAGCAGCCCTGAGGAGAGGGACTTGAGGGTGTTAGTTGATGAGAAGCTTAACATGAGCTGGCAATGTGTGCTCACATCCCAGAAGGCCAACCGCATCCTGGGCTGCATCAAAAGAAGCGTGACCAGCAGGTCGAGGGAGGTGATTCTGCCCCTCTAGTCCGCTCTCATGAGACCCCACCTGGAATACTCTGTCCAGCTCTGGAGCCCCCAAAATAAGATGGACATAGACCTGTTGGAGCGAGTCCAGAGAAGGTCCACAAAGATGATCAGAGGGCTGGAGCACCTCTGCTATGAAGACAGCCTGAGAGAGTTTGGGTTATTCAGCCTGGAGAAGAGAAGGCTGTGGGGACACCTTATAGCAGCCTTCCAGTATCTGAAAGGCACCTACAAGAAAGCTGGAAAGGGACTTTTTACAAGGGCATGTAGGGATAGGATGAGGGGTGATGGCTTCAAACTTTAAGAGGATAGATTTAGAATAGATATTAGGAAGAAATTTTTCACTCTGAGGGTGGTGAGGCACTGGAACAGGTTGCCCAGGGAAGTTGTGGAGGCCCCATCCCTGGAAATGTTCAAGGCCAGGATGGACGAGGCTTTGAGCAACCAGGTCTAGCGTGAGGTGTCCTTGCCCATGGCAGGGGGGTGGAACTAGATGATCTTTAAGGTCCCTTCCAACCTAAACCATTCTATGATTCTATGATTCTACGATTCTACAAAATTACTTCTCCAGCCTGTATGTCCACAGCAGAACTAGACACACAATTGTTTTTTTCAGTTTCCTAGTCTGTTAACTCCCTTTACCTTCTCCATTTGCTGTACCCTACTGGCATCTAGTGCATGGCAGAAAAGATGGGTTGCAGTTTGTCCTGAAGATCAATGGACTGGTAGCTGATAGTCAGGATGCCTCACTGAGAATTCATTGATGGAAGATCCTTTGAAACATGGGTGCTTTAGCATGTTTGCTGATTGCAGCTGTGACATTATTGCAAAGTCCTGCTGGTCTTCAGATTTGAAGCCACAGGAGTCTTTATAAGCCAAAAACAATCATTACTACTGCACTTGGAAAACAGCACCCATGTTTCAGTTCAGTTCCTCCTGCATCAGCTCTGCCTCTTATCTGATTTATGCTTTATTTCCACGTACAATGTATTGCAGTAACCCAATTCCCAAGTAACTCAGGCATGGATGGTAGCAGCAGTGTCCTAGCATCGGAAAGAAGTGTTTGAAGTCTACCAGCCAGGAGCAAATGCACAAGAAAGTAATTTTGGCATAAGAGGATCTAAGTGCAGCTAAGGATTTCACAGCCCTTCATCTTCAGGCCTATGTCAGATGAAGAAAATATTGGGCACAACACTGATGAGCTGAGGGATTACTAAAATCAGAGAAATGCACTACATTGATAATTTACTTCCATAACAATACAATGAATGCAAGACTGGGAGACAGAGGTTAACTATTGCATATTTCCAGAGCTACTGAAACTTGATTTTGGAAAATTTTTTCTCCCTTACCTAAAACAATTAAAGTTGTAATTAATTGCACCGAGAACAAACTTAAGAGATGTATAACTTCCCAGAGATGTAGCAGAGTTAGATTACCTCTTTCCACTAATGCTGTCTAATAAATAGGTTTCAGGAAAACACATTAGTTAACATTAGAAAATCTTTCAAAAATTAATCTAGCCCCAAATTTGCTTGTTCCAGCTGATCTGGTTTAATAATACTTAAATATGCACAGCATGCTTGTATTTGCCTTGCATTATTTTAGTGGAAACAGTTCATAGAAAACATCTTAAAAAGTGATTCTTTTACAAGAAAAACAACTTTGCATTCTTAAAGATGAGATTCATTCTTACTTTACATCTGTTTACACTTCACTGACTTTAACAGTGTTTCTCCTTATTTTCACCCATCTAAGTGAGCCCTGAACCAGGCCTTAAATTTGTATTCATTTACACGAATCCAAAGCTAAATCTGATATAGGCTAACAGAATCTGGCACAACAACCATCACATAATTCTCACAGACAGTTTCTTGCTCTTGATTTTTATTACAAGCCCTGCAATTTTGGGTGTTTTTTTTCTTGAAATCCCAGTTTACAGAGTTATATTATTTTACAAGAAATTCAACTTTCAGTTTTCTTTTCAGAAAGTAAGCTTCAAGTTCTCATGACTGCTAAGAGACATTTGGAAAGGTTAATCTGAAAGGATCAAACACTAGAAGGCAAATAATATAAAGATCCCAAGGGATATTACTTTTAAAATCTCATGATTTTTAAACCAGTTTTATGAGATTAAATTGCAGCAGGGGAGACTGAGGTTAAACATTAAGAAAACCTTCTGCTGTAAGGATAGTTAAGCAGTAGGACAGTTTGACTAGAGAGCTTACAATTCTCCACCAGTGGAGGTTTTTAAGAGCAAACTGGACAGGCTTCCATCGAGGAATGTTCAAGCTCTCACTGATTTTGCCTTAAGAGGTGGAGTAGTAATACAAGGTCATGTAGTGAGGTCATCTCTTGCCCCATTTTCAATAGTAATGATTTCTGTAGCCTGATTTACCATTTTGAACATGGGTTTTGGGTTAACAATGATGCAAAATTGCTTCATCTAAATCACAGGCAATCACTGCTTTTAATGAATTTTTTATCAATATAGCTTAGAAAAATCTATATAAAATTCAATGTTAGTGGAGAAAAAGGAATGGATCCATTTTAAAAAGTTGGGGGTTTTCCCCAAAGTCCTTTCCGTAGGTTCTAAGGGATCTCTATTCAGGATATATCTTTAAAGAGTCTTAAACTATATTTTATCAGCCCGAAGTAATCCCAAATGGACAGGGTTTTTTTTCATTTTTTTATTGTCTTCTATTTTCTTATTTTGTTCTCATCCTACTATGATTTTATTTCTAGCATGCTCATATTTTTTAAATTTTATTGTATCATGGCTTTACAAGTTCTGTTGCACAGTGGCCCAGCTGACATTTAAGGTGGCAGCTTTCTTATATGAAAATAAAACCAGGTTACCTTGTTAGCAACTGGAAAAATCAGGTCAATAAATAGTTTGGCAATGACTTTTGAGCTAATTCGCTGTGTGTGGACTCTCTTAGCTTTTAGCAAAGAATGAATGCAGTGCACAGCATTTATAATATGTGCCCTTGATATAAGAAATCCTCAGAAATAGCTAGAACTGTAAAAGAGAACAGAAAGGTCTAGAGGAGTTAGGATATTGTTTCCTGCCCCGCAGCCTAAGATCAGAGCACACAACTGAAAGCCTTGGAATGCAGCAGACACTCACTCTAGTAGACATCCCAGTAACTATTTCTCTTTCATGTATCTGATATGATATGCAAAAAAGCTTCATAAGGAATATTCTGTTCCAGCTGATAAATCAAGAAGTTACATGCAGGAAAATGTCATAAGCGTGGTTCCTTGCATAACACTGTATCTGTACCATTCTGCACTCATTCTGGATATTGAATGAGGCAAAGGTCCTATACAGAAAAAAAAATATATGAAAGCTTCTGCTATAATGCATACTTATAACACAAAGAAAAGTTGAATTAAAGTTTTCCCAAGTTAATCAAATATTATTTAGCTTTGCAATGCTTCATGTTAAAGTCTAAATAATATTACTCTGAAGGCTTCTTCCAGAAAAGAAAAATACATACGGCTCTTAACATCCTCCTCCCAACATTGGCAATAAGATTTTACTATCAGTCTTCAAAACAGACCTTTGCCCTTGGAGCTTATTTATTAATTTAATTGGGAGGAGCCTTACTAGTTATGTATTTATTATTTCTTAATTGACAGAAAGTTATTTGCAGTTGGTCTAGCATGCCTGAGGGAGCACAGTGAAACCATCTTATCCTTCCGCATCTCAAAATTTGATGGATTCCTAGATTTCACATTGTGTGCTCTGTAGGCAGAAGAAACCATCTACCATGACCCAAGAAATGGTTAAAAGAACTCCTAGAGATGGTCTTCTGAGGCCTGCTGCTGACTCCAAGCACTGACAGTCAGATCTGTTCTTTCTGTGCCTGCTAGCACTATTGCCTCAGCAGATCCGATGAATTGCTAATGCAGTGGTGTGCTGCTGGTGCTTTCGGATGGGCACAAGTTTATGGTATAAACAAATAAACTAAAAAGGCAAGTCTTAAACTGCAAACACAACATTGTCTGTCTCAGCCTTAAATAATAGAGAAGTTGTGTGTCTCAGCTTTTAAATAAAAGGGACGCTATAATCAATTTCTTGCATTTGCCCTATTCCTACCTTAAATGTCCCAAACCAGGCACTAAAGAATCCAAAAGCATCTATTTTATAATGTGGGTATGATCATACTATTAATTCAATTGCAATTTGTCAGGTCAGGTCAAGAAGAGTGCTTCCTGGTACTCTATTCACTAAAGAGTGGAGTCAAGTACAGACACTCCATTCACTAGTAGTCATAAAATATATTCTTTGTTTTAGTTTTACTATTTCTTGCATCCAAACCAGTGTCCCCTGACCATCCCCAATCTACTGTGTGCACGTATCCATCCCTTTAGCTCTATTTTATGGAAAAGAAACAAGCAATGCGTATTCTTGCACCAACTGTAGTTCAATGTTTGCTATTAATAAAAGAATCTGGCCACCTCAGGAACTCTTACGCACTTTTTATTCCTAGAGGGTGAAAAAGTTACTGAAAATCAATAGAACTACTTTTTCTTTTGCAATATCAAAGCTAATGCTGTTCAATGGAAAAGACTCAGCCTTTCAGAAATTTCTTTCTCAACATCTCTAGTCTGAAACTTCACACACTCTCCAGAGAATTGTAAAAAGTCAGCCTAAATATAAATACAGAAATATGTAACATTCTTAGGAAGGGTTATAAAAATGAATTAAAGCAATATGCCTCTTGTTCCTCCAGCAAACACACAAAAATGCAGTAGGCATTTCCTAGTAAAAATGTAATTTTTTAGATACACAAAAGAAGACAAAGAGCTAAAACCTGCTGCCAGTTAAGCCTATCTAAATCTGAAGTAACCATTTTGTCATCCCAAACCTTCTACCTCAGATCTATACTGGTGTAATTGAGATGAGATATTTGGCTCAAAAGATAGATTAAGCAGTTCCTGTGCCTTCCTCTGATTTTGAATGAAAACAAAGTCTGTAGTTTAAAACTCCCTTTCTTTACAATGTAAATCTCTAATGGTACCATTGAAGTTAGTGGATTTACTGTGAACATAGTATAACCCATAAATTTCACTTCCTCATCTCCAAATACATTTAACATAAGAATAAAGACTAATTACTTTTCAGAGGGAGGAGGGGAATCTATTTCTGAGCATTTTATTTAGTTTTAAGATAAAATAGAAGAATTATTTCACTGTAAATAAATCTTTGTAACATTCTAAATGTTGACTAGCCTTAATGGGGGTGGATTAGGAATGTGAATAGAGTAGAAGAGCCAAAAGTTGATGCAGAGCTGAAATAAGGTATCAAGGCAAAAGCAGGGCTTAAGTAGAGACTAGAGCAAGAAAAAAAGTTCAGAAAAAAAAACGCAAAAAACAGGAAGGAGCCTTGAGCAGGCATCCAGCTGCACCCAGAGCTGAAAGATAAAAGACAGGTGGGTCCATCTCCAAAAGGTCAAACAAGCCCCTTTCAGGGTCATCCCTCTGATGTAATGATATTGTGGGAATGACAATGGCTATTGCTCATAGACATTGCTCATCTCGCTCATCTCCATAATGCCACTGTGACCCTCATTTCTCACCATGAGTTCTTGTTATGATGTCATTGGTCAACTCCTGGTAGAGAAGGATGCAACAGTGGGTTTTTTTTTAAGAGGTCTTAATGTCATGTGCTATTGGTGGCCTGATTCCAATCCAACTCTCTTCAAAAATACTGAATTACCAATAATCTGTGTTTTATATTGCTGTTGGTGTGCATGTGCAGGGTCAGGTTGGAATGCAAGCTAAAGTCCACTCCCTGTTTTAGTTCTAGAATTGTCTGAAGGTGATAGAATTGCATTAACATCTTGTTTGCTGAAGTGATTAATTGATTAATAATGGTAGCTGAGTGCACATAGTGATGTATTTGACAAGCCAATTAATCATCCAGGTATTGTAGCACAGGATTAGGAGCACAGACCTCAGAGAAGGGTCAAAGTTAGAGGTCAGGAAGGCATTTAGCAACCTGTTATGGTTTCAGGAACCCACATCAATTTACTGTCTTTTAGATAATTATTCTCTTTCCCGATGACCCCTCCCCACCTGGGAAGGGGAATCAGGAAAAAACAAGGAAACCCAAGGGTTGAAATATAAACAGATTTAAGAGAATAAGACTAAATAATTAACAATAATACTAAGAACCAATATTGATCCCGATACCAATATAAAATATAAAAGGATTATACTCAGCCTATTCTATCCATAGGAAGCTGTGCACTCCCAGCGATGGACAGCAAATGTCAGACACTGTGAGTGCTACGGCTTCGGGAGGAAGGGAAGGACTCAGGGGTCCGGCACCAGGGTAAGAAGTTCTCAGGATTGCACCCATCAAGGAAGAGAGAAAAACTCCTCAGCAAACTGCCTAATTTATATTGAATGTGACGTTCATGGTATGAAATAATCCTGTTGGCCAGCTTGGGTCAAGTGCCTGGGTCTTGCTCGTCCTCATCCCTGCACCTCGTTAGCTCGAAAACACTGAGACCTTCAAACCCACATACCATAGCTGGCTATAAAGTAAATATTTTCTCAAATTCAGACACTAGAGTCTTCTAAAAGCATAGTTTTTCCAAGCATTAGAGGAGATTTTACTGAAAAGTAACCTTACTGAAAGAGAAATTAGTCCTGTGTCACTCAAAACAGGACACAACCATAGGAAAAGATGAAGAATCCAAGAGATGAAAGAAAAAGAATATCATTAAATATTTGAGCAATGTGAAATAGCTTCTAATATTTTTATTCTAAAGTCTTATTTAATTTTGAGAGCTCTGAGAGCTTCAAGGAACAGGAGGACTCTGCAACATAATAGTCTCTCATCCTTTACTTTTGTTTAGAGAAACACCTTGTGTTTACCTCTTTCTCACACCACAACATAGTTTGTACAATATTGGGAATAATACCTTTAAGTCATGTAGCCCCAAACACAGAATTTTGGAGAATGGCTGTAGGAACCCAAGTACTACCATGCAAAAGCAGCTAAAGCTGGTGGTATCCTTCAGATATTTTATATTAAGCACTGCATTGTGTCTGAAGGAAATAAATTGTAAAGAGAATTATACTGAACGGAAAAACAGAGCTGTTAAAATTTTAAGGGCTGAATCTGTCTGGAATATGGTGGCAAGAGACAAACCTGTATCAACAAGCAATGGGTTTTTGGAAGACCGTTAGCAGATTGTATGATTTCTGACACTAACAAGTTCACTTAGTATGTCAAACTTTTTCCTGTTGCTCCAGAGAAGAAGCTGTGATCAGGAAGAGTATTTAAGGAATATTTATTACAGTATTTATTTAGTTCTTTCTTTAAGGAGTATTGATTTCACAAAAATTAAGCCTGTAAGAGGCTTTGAACCTAAAGACACACCCAATAAGTAGCCAGAAACAAGATGGTGTTGAAAGAACCTAGCAGTAGGAAAATAAAAAGTAAAACTTAGGTCATACAGCGGCCAGTTTACCCCTGTTAAGTAATAAGCACACAGCATAGAGTTCAGTTGTGTACAGTTGAGGAGGAGTTGGAGGTCAGCTTCCACAGAATAAAGACACTCTTAATGGAATAAAGAATAAAGCTGGAAGAGCACAACCAATCTAGAATTTGTGTCCTGAGTTTCCTTTGCTTGAAAGTTGAGGGTCAAGAGAAACTAAATAGTTTTCTTGACTTGTAAATAGAGGAACTAGTATAGAAGACGCATTTGATTAATGCAACAGAAGAAACTAACAGAATGCTTTGCTTGTACAGAGACCCAAAAGCATCGAATACAGATGTAGAAAAGAAAACATGTTTCAATAACCAACCAAGGAAGAAAATTTGGGCCATATGGCTGATGCCAAACAACTATCTAAAATAGATGCACCAGCCTGTGCCCTTATACCATCAGTGTACTTGTTCAGAATATTTAACGCTCCTTTAGGGAATTACTGAAGACTGTTATTTGGATTTGTTTTGGGCCATGAGCTGTTTGTTTGGAATATAAAACATTTTTTATGGTATTGAGATTAAAAAGATTTAGTGACATTTTTATCCAGGAGAAAGTCAACATCTAGACACTGCTGGAAGGTCTTCAGGGAGAGGAAGAGCTGTTGGGCTAAGGACTGAAAAAACCAAACAACCCCAAACCACAGAAAAGTCTAGGAAAAAGTATACCTTGGAGTTAATGCAGAGAGCTGCACAGACAAATCCTGATAATTTTGAGATCATCATCATCAATACCATCCTTAAAAACAAAAAAAAGAAACAGACATGAGAAATTCATACTTAACTGAAAATAACCATGTGAAAAGATGCCAGTTTGCACTGTGACTTGTAAAACAAGAGGTCAGGTTAAAAACCTTCAGGAAATAATATAGACTATTAGCACAGATTGGCTCGTCATTTCCCAAATCAAAGCTCCAGTCCTAGGTGGTATGTTGCTTTGATCGTGACACATTACTTATTGGAGCAAACTAAAGAAAAAGGATCTTGAAGGTCACTGAGGGACTAAAAATCTAAAAAAAGGGTACAGAAACATTTTATGAATAATAACACGAAAAATACTGCTTTGGCATGTTACAAATGCCAAAAAACCAGCAGAAAAGCTATGCTAGTCTCACATGAAAAAATTGCTCCCTGAAGCAAAGTAGGTATAGATTTGTTTGTGTCTTCTACAAAACTTGGTACTCATTCTAGATCATTTTTCTTACTTCCCCAAGAGACTGCAACTAGATAATATTATATACAGGCATTTGTTCAAATCTGGGGGTTTTGCTAGATGTTATGCACCTGATATTGGGAGCCATTTAGAGGCATATATAATTTAGGAAGTTTTCAGTGAATTTTCACCAATGGACTGGGGGTAATATAAATGTCAATAAAAAGACAGAAGTCAGATTCCTTTAAGTACCTACAGAACAGAACCAATGAAACCTGGTTTATCACCTGTAGAAATGGAAATTTGTAATCTTAGAAACTCATCACTAAAATCTTAGGATTTTTGGACATAGACAACTCAGGAGGGACAAATCAAAAAATTCAGTGTGAATTTAGTATGGAAGCCACTAACAAACAATGTACACACTAAATACGAAGACCTAGTTCAGTAAACCAGAGGCTACTGCAGGCTGGAAGGCAGAATTACTGTATTTTTGCCTTGTTATTGTGCGCTTGCCTAGCAATTTACCACTGTCTGCTTTCAGAGAAAGGACAGTGGCTATATAGTTCTCCGCTATATATTCTTTGTTCTATCCTCATACAGAATTTCCTGTGCAGTGGACACCAAAGGTAACATAAAGTGGTGGTGTTGTGTGATATTCCCCCATTGTCTTTGGAGATCGTCTCTCTGGATAGACTCATAACGAAAAGGAGAACAAGACAGGCTATGCAGTCTCTGGAGGGAGGGAGAAAATGGATACAAAGTTGGCCATTTTGCTTTAATGAGGCAAGACCCACAACAAGCAATGGCAGCCCAGGCTCAAAACATACGAGCATATTCTTCATATATATGAAGAATTTGGTTTACTGATTCTTGAAACAATAATATAAATATCTCAAAGGAGCTGCACAAATCTAAGCAGCAGCTGAAGGATTAACTGGATGCCACTACCTAGTTTATTCAATAGGTTTACATAAATATTTGTTACATACATTATTTCTATTAGATATCAAGTTTTGACTGAGAAGGGAGAATGTGCTTAGGATATACCACATATGTGAAGTGGTGACTATTCACATTAAATGGAGAATTCACTAAGAGGCATCCTGTTTTCAGCCCTGACAGCCACTGTATCCCCAGCATCTGCTGGGTGCCCCCGCTAAGGAGCAGGCTGGGACCTCCCTGACCACACCATTGCTCATGGCTGTTGGTGTCTGCAGGGCAGAAGGGCATTCTGAACTCACTCAGGCAACACACCACCTCTGCAGACTGGCTGACTTGAGTGTCAGTCACATGATATTGTCGCTAATCAGGCTGTGACACTGAAGTGGCTCTGACTGCAACAGCCCATGCAGACTGATGCAGACTGCACTGTAGTTCAGTTTTTCTTACCAAACCCCCGCCACTAGCAGCACCTGAAACTTGTCCCTTGACCTCCAGGGGCAAGCATAAATCCACCCACAGAAGATGTGGGGCAGAGGCAGAAGGGCACCTATTTCTGTAATTGTGACAGCTCTGAGTGTTTCCGTGGGGTTTCTGAAATAAACCTTGGTTTGGGCTCCTGCTGTGATCAAACTTGTTTCCAGCAGACAGCAACTTAATGTAAAACTAGAAAGAATAAAGTGAGTATTTTGACAAGGTGTCATCAGAAAGATTTTTCCAAACACACAGGGAGGTTGTTAGAGCTTTTTCAGTGTAATTCCTAATATGACAGGAACTAAAGCTGAACCTTTGGTCATTCATTTTAAATTTAAACTTTCCTGGGTCACTATGCTAAAACCACTCAAGGTAATTGTTAATGCAGAAGTCAAAGAAGGAATCAAAATGCAATTTAATTTGAACACTTGGATTGTAAAATTAAGCGCCAGTGCTGAGAGGTGGACGGCATTGCACTGTCCTCTGATGAACATTGCAGATGTCACATTGTGGATGAGGCCATAATAAAGAAGTCACAGCAATGACTGGCCGCTAGGTTTTCTTTTACAAAAAGCAGAACATGTTATCAATACTCACCCTATTTTTCCAAGTAATTGGAGATGGATTTGTCATGTTGAAAACATAAAGTGGTGTTGTAAACATCATTTTAATAAACTAGTACATACTTCACAAACTGCTTTAGGATGCCAGGCTGAACTGACTTACAGCACGTCAGGTACTTTGGAACATAAATCCAATTTCCTAATCACCACTGTTTTGTATTCTCTGTATTACCATAGGTCTGTGAAGTTTAGCTAGAAGTAAGAGACATAGATACTTCAGTGGATAGCATTACCATAGTGCTTATGTGAAACACGCTTATATTCATCAGGGCATAAACTTCAACTGTGTGATTTACCCTTTTTCACGGAACGGATTTAATTTTTGCACTGCAGTTCCCATCTGACGATGATACAAGTTTCAGGGGGACTTCTCCTTTCCTTAATGCAGTGAAATCCCTCTTTCTCACTGTCATCCTCAGGAGACACTGATATAACAGCCATAGGCTTTCTGCTTTGCCAGAATGTGGGAAACAAGATGTAGTCTCTTTTTTTCATCCTAGGACTTGGAGGTAGAACTTTTACTGCTCTTTTCCTCTTGTATACACTAGCGTTTCTCTCTGGCTGCAACCATGAGCAAACCAGTATGTTATATGGAAGACACAGGTGCAATTTTCCTTGAGTTCATGCACTTTTAGGAATGTTGAAGAAATCCTACAAACATATCAATATATCTAATGCACCGACCTATCAAGAGTACAGCTGAAGATGAAAAAATTCTTCTAACACATGATATGGAACAATTTCCAGATGGAAATCGACTTTCACTTAGCACGGGTAGAGACAGAAAAACAAGGTAGTAAGGAGGTAATTCTGCTGATAAGACTGTTGACCCAAGTTAAATACTTCATAGTTACAGAGAAATCAAATGAAAAATAATAGGCCCAGTAGTCTTCCAGAATATGATACTCTGTCTTCACCTGAGACTAATGTTGAAAACATACGGGAGATTCCCAATTATGAATTCAGCGAACCCAACTTGAGTATCAAAATGACACAGAAATGATGTAGTATTTGGGAGCCACTGAAGTCTTACTCCTGTGCGATATTATGCATAATGAACCATTTAAAAGTGAAGAAAGGATTAATGTTTTATAATAAAGTAATTGCAAAATGATATAAAATCAAAAAGACAATTATGAAAGTCATCAACAATTTAAATTCTGTTATAAGTCATTTTTTGTGTGAAGGTCATTGTAGCTTCAACATCCTGATTTTCTTTTTCATCATCTTTGCCACAATAAGAAGAAACATAACCAAAATGAGACTCAGCTTTTACTCAGAAATAGACCTGGGAGCTTCCAAGAGCAAATCAATTCCCCAGAAACAAAATTTTTATGAAATTGTGAAAAACAATATTCATGTAATCTCATTTATGCCAAACTACACTTTCATCTAAGTCAAATCCCTTGATTTGAGATTTGTTGTATGCATCCAATCAGTGGTGACACTGTTAAAATGGGTAAAAGATTCCATTGCATGTTCTTCAGATGTTTGCTTATTCTAGAAAATAGCAAATATAGTTTGGAATTTAGAAAATTACAGATGCATTGACCCATCTTTTTTTTAAAAAAACCCTCTTTTTAGTCTTTGCTTTTCATAAAACATAGGAGGCTCTGAATGTATCATATACATCACAATAAACAGGTAGTTCAGAAACGCACAGCATTATGACGTTGTGGATGAGGGCAGGTTCTCAGGCACTATGACCACGTACAGCATCCTCTCAGGGAAGGTGGAAAAAAGTGCACAAGGAGAAGCTTGTTATATCAGATACCCAGACGGGCCTGATCCCCACATTTTCCAATGGAGTTTACCGATATATTTATTATGCCATAGAGGCTAAACTGCTTTGTCTAAGAAATACATGCACACCCATACACTTGGTGTGCCTCTTTCAGATTCAGTGTTATGTGCCATTGAAATAATTGGTTTATAAAAGCAATAATGTCCAAAATGTGTAAGTATGAAATTGTATGTATTTACTGCAGAATTGAGATCTGAACCAACTCAGGATTTTGCTAATATGCTCCAAGTATCTGTTGGGTGTGGATCCAGCCTTGGTAATACCATTCAGCAGTGCCATTTTGACCACAGCGTGAAACATTAAGACTCTGCATGTAGTGTTCTCAGTGATCTACCTCTGGACCTATCTCCAAACTCCATCACTGAGTCTGCATCACAGCATCTGAGAGGTACTTACTGTCTGTGACCCCCTGCTCAGTTAAATGAATTGCAGCCAATGGTGAAGAATACTCCCTGTTCTTTTCAAGGCTGGATTATTACCTGGCAATTACAGATTGGGACTGTGGGATGTAGTTTGTTCTGATTCAGTTTGTTGAGGGACAAAACAAAACAGTATCAAACCTGCAAGAAGTTAAAATTAAGGTCTGCACATTACCAACATAAATTTCTTAAAACTATTTTAGTAGTGTAATCCCAGAATGAAATCTGAAGAAGTGATCTTCTACTTTCTCATTCAAAAATATGACAAAATCTATTTGTTTCTAAAAACTTTTTGAATTTAATAAGATAACATTTTCAAAGAAAACTAGCTTGATTTTTTTAATCAGTTCTTATGTAATTTGAGACCCCTCAAAATATGGAAATGATTCTCTAATGTTTAAGATGCTCCTCTTCTTGGCCCATGTAATGAGCCAAAGCGTAGTTATACAACACAACGATGGGTATAGTCCCAGCACTAATTAATGAGCCTTTGGCCTATACACCAGATGATGCTCCAGTGTTGGTTACATACTGTGGACATATTTCCTTACAGCAGCTGACAAGAATAGGATATCCTTATATGAGGCTTCAAAAGCCAGGCAAAACACACCTGACACTAATGTGCAATATGGCACACCTATTCAGCCTTCTCACCTTTCACTGATGTACCTGCAGCTGTATGCATACTGTGCACATCTCTAAGTGTGCGTATATACAAACAGTATAGGCAGATAGCAAACTAGAAGAAATGAATCATTTTTTCAACCACAGATAAGTATTTGGTCCTGTCAGCAGAGACTGTAACTGAAGGTAAACAAGAGTTCTACTGAATATTCAATTTATCTTACAACGTGTCAGTAAAAATAACAAAGATCTTTTTTGCTATAAATAATACTCTTTCAGAATTTCATAACTTCAGCAATGCTGTCAAAAGTATGTAACGCAAAATGCCCTGTAATATCAGTATTTCGTATGTCACATTGACACCCTCCACAGCTTTTTCTTTAGGCTCCAATGGTTAGAGTGAAGATGGGCAAAGTGGCATGAACTAGCTCGAGTGCTTTACTGCCAGCTTCTGGATGAGCTTGTTCAGGGACAGCCTGAATCTCCGTCTCTATGACATAATATTGCACAGTAGCCAACCCTCATCCCTGGCTGTTGTGAGTACTGGAGGGGAAAAATAACCCATATGTGATTTTGAAAAATTTATTTTGGAGCAATTTTTAATTAGCAACCAATCTGAAGCAAAAGGGCTCATGTCTACCAAACAGATTCCAAATAGTCACATTAGAATGGGTGAGAAATAGGATTTTCACGTTCATAGCTTTCTCACTTCATCATTGAACGATAGCAATAGGATTACCAAGGCACAATTCCTATGTGCACTTACATTCCTAATACTGTGGAGTATTGTAACACATCTCCCTAGCAACACAGGCTACTGAAAGCACATCAAATTTGTCCTCTGCTCAGTCAAATTGCTTACTATAAAATACTGAATTGAGTTCAAGGTCGTGGCTTCCCCTAAAAGCATTCAATTGTCTGGGCCTGGCATATCTGAAGTTTGAGCAGGAATGACAGCTTGGACCTTGAACACTTTTCAGTGATGGGAAAGTTCATCTGTGCAGATGGAACCGCCTTGGAAATCAGTGTAAAGCTGCTATTGAGCTCTCCCAGGAACAAATGGCCATCACAAATCTCGCTGTTTCCAGCTCAAATGAAAGGTTTAATTCTTTTATTTGTCTTCTCTAATGTATTTACATTATCTAACAGATATATTAAAAAAACCTAATGCACCATTTAAAATAAGACATTCCAGGCTTCCCTCTACAGAATTAGAGCAAGGGGACAAGCTACATATTGCAAATGGCAATTTATTGCCTAATGCTCCTAATTTATTAATGCAAGTGACATTGAAGGCCACTTCTAGGGCAGCTGATCCACATGAACTTCCCCACCCTTCTCAGGCCCCTTGAGGGTATTCTTGGGTTAGACACAAAGAGGTAGAAGGCTCAAGACAAGGTGCAAGTGTGAAAAAATGCTTCAGTTAATCAGAAAGGTAGATTGTCATCACAGCACTCCCACATGCTCTGTAGCTGCATGCAGCAGCAGCAGCTGTTTGCTCTGTGCTTAAATTCAACAGCTCTTCTGACAACATAAACTCCATTAAAGAATTTTAGTTATTTAAAAGGTGATTAGATTGTCGTAATTTATTCTAGTTTTATTACAATGTTTTTTCCTAAGGGATCCTAAAAGGTTGTAACTGTTTCACATAAAGCACTTTTACTCCTAATAATCAATATCGATTTTACTATATCACATTATTGCTTAGATTTATTTTCTTGTTTTGTGAGGGACTTCTGAGGTATTAATATAATTTAAAAGAAACGAGATGGAGTGCTTTGCTTTAAAATTTCATATTAAAAATAATTAGCTTTTCATCTCATTTCCAGATAATACAGAAGTGTTTACACTGAACTAGAGTTTTTATATTTAATACATTTCTTCTGTTCTTCTGAGTTAAAGCATTTAAATAAATAAGGGGATAACAGGGCCTTCCTTTCAGCAACATACATGCAACAACAAAGCTTCCTCTCCCCTAAGTAGGAATCTAGCCTCTCAGAAATTTGAGGGGATACACAGTTCGTTTCCAGTGTGTTTTATCAAGTGTTAATCCAAACCAGTTACATAATTCAGGCAATAAAGTTTTGACCAAAACAATTTTCTTTGTGAGAACCTTTATGCATTCCACCCCATATAATTAAGAAACTTGTTTTTCTTTGTTGAGCCTAAATGTTTGTTAACTCAGTTCTGTCCCATAACTCCCACTTACATTTATCTGCCCCAGACAGTTTCTACTACAGTCTGCACAAAAAAACCCCGTGGAGCACAGTCTCCTCCAGAGTACTTTGTAGGCTCTTCTGTTCTGCGCTCTGCAGGGATATATTTTACATATCAGAAATGTGATGGCAAAGAGAAGTATTTTTCAAAAAGAAATTCAGCTTTTTACTTCCATGCATTCCAGGGCAAGTAATTTTTCCATAGAAGCAGATTTCTTTTTAAAATAAGAATTAAAGGAAATTTAGTGCCCTATCCTCTGCAACTAGCTGATCTGATCCATATTTACTGCAGAGATGTCAGAAGCAATCGGACTGACAGAACCAAAGATTTATTTCTCTGTCTTGGGAGAAGTGGTGTGTGCCTCAGTGTGACTTGTCTTTGGAGTTTTTTTAAAGCTATATACTAGCACAAAATGAACTTACTTCCATATTGTGAATGGGTAGGTACGCCAGGCCAAAAGCCAGTGTTGCAATTCAACCCACTTTACACCTTTATTTTATAAATTATCTGAATAGCATCTCCAAAATAAACAATTTATAATGATGTCAGATTTATACAATACCTTCAGATGTATTTCCAAAGAACTTTTAAACCACATGTCCAGAAATTACTTTAACAAGTATTAGAAAACAGCCATTTCAGGTGTGCTATATGGAGGATATTAAATGGTATGAACAGTACTAGATATCAAGTTAAGACAAGGAGTGCAAAATAATACTAAGTACTTTTACACTGCATAAAACAATAGGGTCTAGTTCTGAGGTGAGGCCCCTAAGACACTCTTAGTAACAATGTTATAACATCCTCTTTCAGAATTATGAGTGAAAAAATGTGTAAGAATTTTCTCTTCATGAAATTATATGACAGATTTTGCAGGAATTCCCTTTTTAATCACATATCAAAGTATATAGTAAAGGTAGTACGTAACAGAAGCAGGCTCATGCTCTTGAAACACTCCTGAGTATAAGCCAAAATGTTAATGAAGCACCTAAGTACCTGGAAACTTCCAGGTCATTTCCAATCTAAGCACTAACAGGCCTGATCCTTATTTGCAGAGAAATCAAGCACATAGTGTATTTCTTCCTGGTTCTTTTGTCAGGGGAGAGAAGGATGTATTATCACAAGGACTTCAGTAACTAAGGAGAAATTAAATCAGAATCTTTTCAGTCTGTTCACAGTCTGAATCTTGCAGGGACAGGACACCTCATCCAAATTTTTTTCAAAATGGTATAAATATATCCACTCACTTCACTGAAGCTCAGATAATGTTTAAAGTAGGTAGGAGTAGGTTGTAGTTATCTCGAGTAGAATTTGCCTTATGACAGAAAATTACCCCTCAGAATAGACTTCCAAACCACGAATGAACATCACATGCCAATTTGCCATGGATTTTTCACATAAACTCCCATATATTCTATGGGAAGGCATGACAGAGGAAGTATCATAAGGGAATCATAACTCAACATACATGATACTCTTGGCAGCTTTGCAGCCAAGCTTTGCTCTGGGATCTTTGGGTGTTCTTCCCAGGGACAATAGAATAGAGGCTACCCTTGCAGTTCTTTGTAGATGATCCTTAATACAAAAGGTCTCTGAACTCTCCGAATCACCACTTTACCCTATTCTCACTAGAGTTTACAGACCAAAATTTATTATCTTTCCCTGGTAAGTCATTACAAAGTCAATGGAAAGCATATAGAAAATTACCAAGCAAAACTCCAATACTTTAGCAAACAAGAGGACAGGATATTTATTCAATTGATATGAAGCCAAACAGGCCAACTTACTGCTTAGAACTATGGCTTAAATTATTCTAGCTATCTAGCTAATCTAGCTAGCTAATTTCTAATGTGACAGTATCTGAGGAAAAAGAGTGGTACCAATCTGCAGTAAGTTTATCTTCTGGTAACCCACTAGACTGTGGGTCTGCAACATAATCACTTGTCTTTTCAACTCTAACCTCACTGTAGCAAGTGTTAGCACTTCATCTGTGTTCTGCAATGTTCCAGCCATGCTATTGATTTGCAGTAAATAATAGTTGCAAGAGCACACCTCATGGTACTGCTACAGGCCCTAATTCATAGTACACTCTTTACCAGGCCTGTTCCATTTTCTATGGCTTTTGTGGGCCATCACATAATTCCCAGCATCATCAGTGCATTTCATAGATCATCTTTTGAAATTATTTGTCAGTCACATTGTAGATAATGAATATAGTCCAGCACTAAAAAAAAGAGAAAATATACACTGAAAAAATGTCACTGAGCAATAGAAAGAAACCTTTATTTATCCCTGCAAGGAGAACTGTTCTCATCTACAGAGGACCCAGGACATTCAGCAATAGCTCCAGCATAGTAGTGCCTCAAATCTGTGATTTTCTATCTTTCTTTTCTTGTACTTTGCTTTTTACCTGAATTGGTACTTTCTAAAATACTAGTCTTTCTTAATTTAGGCTCTAGTAGTGGCAAAACAAGCAGGGAATGTAATAATGGCAGCTGACTGTAAACACTAAGTCCCCAGTGGGTCTGATGTCTTGCTCCATCTGCTACAACCTACAGTTCTACAAGTCAGTAAAGGAACAGAACTCAAATATGAGACCTATCCCCTGTTCCAACAAGGGCAAGATTGTTTTTCTAGGGTTGTGTATCCTCTATGTTTCTAAACATAGAATCCCTATACTTGGGCCTGGTACATGAATGAGTCAGGGTAATTTTTTTCCTCCAAAGGCCACCATGGGACCCGTTGACACAAAGGGATATTTACTATATAGAAAATGAGTCCTTTTCTAAGGTGCTTGTATATGAAGTTATAAACCTCAGAGTAGATACCATTTCAGGTCTAATAACTAATTGATCTAATTTGTTATTGCATCAGAACTTTTTTTTTTTTCCTTTTCAGGGGGGAAGTTCTATTTCTAATTTAATCATGATTTCTGTTGCTACTTTTGCTATATCCACACATTCATCAAATCACTAACCCATGTGAATTACAGCTCCCACATCTGTTCAAAAACATTTGCCTTCTGAATATTACTTTTTGTAGGTTTTGGTGAAACTCATGACAAATGGAAGGCAATGGCACAAGACCTCGGAGAAATATTTGGCTGATAATTTGCTTATAAATTCATAATGCTTTTGGGATGCATGAAAATTTTTGCTAGTGAAATGCAATTTGTCTGAATGGTGAAGGGTATAACATATAATCTGACCCAACGAATAGCAGCTGAGTAAACTTGTCACATTTATCTTGGACAATGTTTGTGATTCATCCTGCCTGTCTAGGCACTATGAAGACACTGAAATAAACAATTTATTTTCTTTCTGTTTGGACAATGCAAATCTTTCCCCAGAGGTGCTGAAAACTTCCTGCAGCTTTTGGAAGCTGAAAAGTGTTCGACCCAGATGGATGAACTGGAGGGCATGGCTGGAAGCATTGTTCCTTCTTGCTTTTGAGTTAATACTGTGGTCAGGCTCTGACTCCTACATGTCAAGGTAAAAACACGTTATTGCTTTACTCTCTTGAGATTTAGTTATGTTGTCCCAATTTCCAAGAAGGGTAAGAAGGAAGACCCTGGTAATTACAGGCCTGTCAGTCTCACTTCAGTGCCTAGTAAAATTATGGAGGTTATTCTGGGAGTTACTGAAAAACACTTGAGAGAAAATACACTCATTGGTCATAGCCGACACAGGTTCATGAGGGGAAAGTCCTGTTTAACTAACTTATTTTCCTTTTATGACAAGGTCACCCAGGTCACGAAGGGTAGCCAGTAGATGTGGGGGGGTTTGATTTTAGCAAAGCTTTTGATACTGTCTCTCAGAGTATCCTTCTGGACAAAATGTCCAGCATACAGCTAGACAAGTCCATAATACATGTGAACAGTTGGCTGATGGGTTGGGCTCAAAGAGTTATAGTAAACGGGGTTACATCAGGCTGGCAGCCAGTCACCAGTGGGGTTCCCCAGGGCTCAATTTTAGGGTCAGTGCTCTTTCATGTTTTTATAAATGATCTGGACACAGGAATTGAATATACATTACACATTTGCCAATGATACTAAACTAGGAGGAGCTGTGGACTCCCTCGAGTCTAGAGAAGCCTTACAGAGAGATCTGGATAGACTAGAGAGCTGGGCAATCACCAGCCGTATGAAATTTAACAAGAGCAAGTGCCGGATTCTCCACCTGGGACAGGGTAATCCTAGTTATACGTACAAATTAGGGGATGAGAGACTAGAGAGCAGCCCCATGGAAAGAGATCTGGGGGTCTGGGTTGATGACAAGTTGATTATGAGTCAATAGTGCGCCCTGGCAGCCAAAAGGGCCAACCATGTCCTGGAGTGGATCAAGCACAGCACAGCTAGCTGGTCAAGGGAGGTGATTGTCCCACTCTGCGGTGCACCGGTGCAGCCCCACCTCAAGTACCGTGTGCAGTTTTGGGTGCCTTAATATAAGAAGGACATCAAACTATTAGACTGTGTCCAGAGGAGGGTGACCAAGATGATGAAAGGTCTCAAGGAGCAGCTGAGGTCACTTGGCTTGTCCAGCTTGGAGAAGAGAAGGCTGAGGGGTGACCTCATCGCAGTCTACAACTTCCTCAAGGGGGGCAGTGGAGGGGGAGGTGCTGATCTCCTCTCTCTGGTGACCAGCAACAGGACATGAGGAAATGGAATGAAGCTGTATCAGGGGAAGTTCAGATTCAACATTAGGAGAAGGTTCTTCACTGAGAGGGTGGTTGGTCACTGGAACAGGCTGCCCAGGGAAGTGGTCATGGCATCAAGCCTGTCAGAGTTCAGGAAGCATCTGGACAATGCTGTTAGTCGTCAGGTTTAATTTTAGGTAGTCCTGCGAGGAGCAGGGAGTTGGACTCAATGATCCTTATAGGTCCTTTCCAACTTGAGATATTTTATGATTCTATTTTTGGAATTTGATCAGGCAGTTGTCATCCAAGAAGTCTAGATTGGAAGGATTTAAACAATATAAATGCAGAAAATTTATTTAATGAAGAAAAGTGTATTTATAAGTGTGTGTGGGCAGAGAGTTGCTCAAAACCTTCAGTTGCAGTTGCTTGCTCTTTTCAGCATCTATAGTCTAAAATACAAACAAGCCCCTAAATACAGATGAATACGCAGGAGGTGAAGGCAGCAGAGTTTAGACTAATGGAAATAACACTTGTAGGCTCTTTGTGCCATTCACATTGCATTTTAAGGCCCTGAAACCTCCATCCATCAGTTCTGGAAGCAGGAAGCACTGCCTTATGAACATCTGAACGGAGACGATTTTGTAGGCCTTGGGACAATAACACACCACATTTGTCACAATACGCAAGGAAGCCAGCAGAAAACATGTTAGTAGAATCATGTTAGTCATGTAAGTCACATAGGCATACCTGTATGGCTAGTTAGCATGTGTGAATGGACTCCTCTGCTGCTCTTCCAGTCAATTCTGGACAGCAAACACAATTTATCTCCATGCAAAATAATGATAATAGGTGCAGTAAGAGTCTAAAATGGCAAAATCAACATTCCTTAAAAATACAAGAAAGTACCTGAAAGTGTAACTAGGTTAGATAGCTAGGAATGAGTACAAAAGAATCTCATCAGCTTCTAAAAAACTGGACCTCTAGCATTAACTAGTTGGCTGTTCCTGGAGGGCTGGACTCTAAAAGATGTCAAGCAATCTAAAATAATTTTGATACGGACCATTTTCCCCAAAAAAAGTGTTAAATTTATGTCAGCATGTAACTCTTGTATTCTGACCTATTTAACATTCTTCAGAGACTTTCAGGCACCTCCTATGTTGTGATTTGTTAGACAATCCCTTATTTTCTTGTTTCCAAGTACAATCATAAATTTGAAAATAATCATATAGCAAAATATAGCTAGAAACTGAATAAAAAGAAAGGATCTTAGATTCTCTTTTCACATTTAATATGAGAGACTATTATGCTCCACCAACTATCCTCTAATAGGCAGGAAAAAACACAGTTTTCATTGCATAAATATATTCATATGAATAAAACAAATGGTATCTCAGGCACATTAGCTGGTTGGTTATTCTTTAGTACTTCTCATCACAGCCTAAGGATTAAACTGTCACAGAGTAAAACTACCAGCAGGAAATTTTCCTTTTACTCTTGAACATGGAGACCTAAAAGAGGTGAGAATGAACTTCAGATAATTAAATAATAAAAAACAATGATATTGCCATAAATCTTTGTTTCAATCTAAGCCATATATAGACCTTTTTTCATGTCATTTTTTCTACACATGTTGAGTTAAGCCTCACTGAAGGAAGAGGAATGCAAAACAAAATGAAAAATACAGTAAAGTAGAGTCTTTGATGTCTTGCATCAGAGACATGCTCTTCTTTTAATGTGTTAGCAATTGCTGTTGTTCCCAAAGACTGCAACACTTGTGGGTTAAACAAGATATTGAGCAATAGAATTGATTTTTAAAAAAGGCAACAGAAGCCTTTTGCTTTGTAGATGTTTTTTTTTTAATCAGGCCTATACTGTCTGTGGCCAGAGTGGTCACCATCTGACAGCTTTATAGATGAATACTGGTGAACAGGCTGGTGATTTGACCATGCCACAAATTTAGTATGATTCATCTGTCATTCACTGGCTTCCTATATGTGAATTACAGCTAAGACTCTGTGCCTAAATTGGGGTTGGAAATGAAATGCTTTCTCACATTAGTTGCAATTCTCCTTCAGATTGACAGAGAGAAAGATGAGGAAATTTGGTCTTGATTTAAACGAATAAATCCAGGTTGATGGAAGGATGTTTTTTAATAGCCCTCCGTGTTGTACAAAGAGAAGTGATTTGTTCTCTGGTAGCACATGAAACAACTCCATGCAACAGTGGTCTGGTGCTGGTTTTGCTTTCCGTTAAGGACATGACTGAGGAGTAAACAGTGTTCATCTCAGTAGAGGTGTACCGTACATTGGAACAAAATAAACCCATCTGTCTACATTTTACAAACCATTTCCCCCATCTATTCCAAAATAATTTTATATTTGTATTTTATGAATGTCCAAATTTTTATTAGACTCCTTATGGACAACCTGGCAAACTGAAATTTGTATAAAATCCACGTGAAAATAGTCAAGCAGAAAACTCAAAACACAAATTTTTTTATTTTTTTTTAAAAATACGATTTTTTTACTAGCTTTGTTATTTACTGAGGAACAAACTACCACCAGGTTACATTCCCCGTTTATTTAATCCTCTGATAAAATTAATTTGTAGCAAAAATACTGTTCACAGGTTAGATCAACTCAGATGAAGTTGCTACACTACTGTAATATTCTTGTCTTCCATTAGAACTCACTTTTGCTGCCGGGGAAGCAGAATTGGGTGAGAAGACACAAATTACAGCAGATATTACAAACTATTTCCAGTCCAGTCATGGAAGAATTTTTCTGTTTCTTTCCTTGATGAACAGTCCAGCCTTTGTGAGTGCTGTAGATGCATGCAGAAGGTACACATTTAAAAATGGTGCAAGTTTGGCAGCTTTATAAAAATGCGTTATTTCAGAACTGGTACCATATCTGAGAAGTAGGCATAATTCCTTTTGTTGAAGTCAGAGTCCAAATAGCATAATGTGGATGACTACAGCGACTAGTCTTACCATAAGATCACGGAAAGCTATAAAGCAAATACTGAAGGAAAACTAATTAAGACCATTAAATGAAAATGGAATAAAATGTACCACTAGTTCACTAAAGCTAGCTCATTTCAAACTATTTCCATAGCTCCTTTTGGTAAGACCTCTGACTTTGGTCATTGCAATCCTGTAATAACCTTGCAAAGTATGCATTCACCACAGTTCAACCCCCAAAAAACCACACCAGACTTCTGTGTTACAAGGAAGAGACATTTGCATTAATTTCCCACTCAGATAAATCTTCCCACCTCCTTTTACGTTTCACATACTGTCATCACGTTTTCCCCACACTCTCCTTTTAAATCTGGTTATGCAGGATTTCATCTGGGTTTAAAATAGCATTTTCTCTGCTAACAGAGGTAGCAATGATTGGTAAACATTGAATTATAAAGAGTTCTTCTCTAGCTTTTAAAATAATTAAAGGCTGCTTATACAGTGAAGGGGTGAATACAATGTATGTTAAATAGATCATCTGAATAGTGGAGGCAATGCATTGCCAGTCAAAAGAAATAATATTACAAGTAAATGTGCAAATTTCTTATCTAAAATGGTGAGGAACATGGAACAACTGACTGGGTAGTTTACAAGAATCTGCTCCCAGATCTTTAGCGTAAACGAAAGATACAGTGGTGGTTATTTTCAAGTTCTGTATAAGCTCACTTAAAGCCTGTGGTAGCTGACAGCAAACCAAACCAGTTTAAACAAATCTTTTTGTATCAATAACTAATTACATCCTTGTT
The DNA here is from genome assembly GCA_008921705.1 of Burhinus oedicnemus. Taxonomy (NCBI): domain Eukaryota; kingdom Metazoa; phylum Chordata; class Aves; order Charadriiformes; family Burhinidae; genus Burhinus; species Burhinus oedicnemus. Next base: position 3,298,756 of record VFFE01009229.1, read on the forward strand.
CTGCCTCAGTAACACAGATTGATAGTTCCATTATAGTGTTTAATTAGAATTGTTTTTAATTTATCCTTAAGAAATGGTCTAATTGGTGAAGGAACAGATGTTACAGGTCACGTGCCACCAGGATGACTGTGCTGGTGCAAAATGGCCAACTGGGCTGTGAATGCCTCCTGGAATCCCTTTCAAAGAGAGAGGGGGGAGTCCATAGAATGTCTGGTTTCATTTGGGGTTTTAGCAATTTTGCAGATGTTACCTGCAAAATCTGTGAAGCGCAATCTCCTGCTTGGATGAACTCTACGTGGCTCCTAGGCAGAAAAAGGCTCAAACAGCAGAGCTGATAGCACTTCTTTTATCAAGATCATGGTTTGTGTCTCAAACACAGTCTTGTGCTGCTGACAAAAAGCAAACACACTGACTGGGAGGAAGAGCCAATAACTATATTTTTTGTTATCGTTTCTCTGACAGCTGGTAAACACAACAGATTCAGGACAGTGCAGGCAAACAGTACTCTCTTTAGGCCTCTCTTTATGCAGTGTTGCTTTCCGTCCTAAGCATGTGACAGACAAAGAATAATACCTTTCATGTTTTTTTATATCATGCTTTATGGATACTGACTCATGAGAGAGACACAGCACTATGTAATTAACAGAACTCATGGCTTGCAAATATGATTTCAGGAAGATGAAGTGACATTTACATTTGGAATAGCCTTTACACCAAAGCCCTAACCTTCTGAATGCTGAGGTTGAATGCTGAATTGCTCAGCAGAGCCTTGAACCTGTCTCTAAATTGAACTAAACAGGAATGAGAGCTTACATTTTTTAATTTCAAATCAGGAAGACCAAGAATTTCAAACCAACATAAAAATCCTCCAAATTATGTTCGCACAGAGGAAACAACTATGAAGAGGTTTAGCACATAGGAAAAACAGTCATTTGCCACTGATAATTTCTATCTGTTTTATAGTGATTTTTATTAAAAGCAAAATGTAGCTAGAAAAGTATTAGTTGATAATGATAAGAGAAGCAGCATAAAATGAAATGTTTAAAAGACAGGACAGTTCTGACTCAAATATCCCAGTAGTGAAAGCTCAGATTTATATTGTCACTGTCATCCCAAAAGATACCGATTTCTCACTATAAAATAAATGATGTATCTAGGGATCTGACTAAACTACTGAATAAATGCTGTTGAAAAGCAGCTACTGCAGTGTGCAATGCAGCAGCTATTGAGCAGTGTCTGCCAATCAATCGTTCTGAAAAGGGAAAAAAACAGAATTCTGAATGCAGCAGAAACATTGGGATAGTTTATGTCAACCAGTGTAATTACTCTGGTGATTACAGAAAACAGCATTACACTATGATCTCAAAAGACATAAGAGGTATGTCTCATCCAAAAAGATGTAAGGCCACTATTAGTTAGAATGGGTGTTTGATCTAACATATGGTGGTTTTTTCTCTACATACATCACACTGTTATTCCACTAACCTCCTGACTGTTGAATTTGCTGGTGGCAGAGTGGGAGACTAAAAGTCCCTGAGATCTGTTCATTGCTGCCTAAGACCTCACCAGCCAAAGACGTTCTCTCGCATGGTGTAAGCATGTCCCTCCCAGGACCCTAATCCTGACTGGGAAGCATGCACTCAATGTCAGGTTTTTGCCAAAAGGTGAGCTGATTTCCCAGGATGCTCCCCCAGTCCTAAAGAGAATTTTCACTCCTTACAGATGGGTAAATTGTCACTGGACCTAATCTGCAAATGCTGTTGTATGACAAATGATTCTTCATGAATTGGAATGACTTATTAATATGCCTCTAACCACGAACTGTTTCATATATTAATATTTGCATATTTAACTGAAGCATGACATTCAACAGCAAGAAATGAAGCAGAAATCAAACACAGGCTGATATCTCTAGCACCTATCTTACAAATACTTATGAGACCATCCATTTGCTGTATACATGCAATCAGACAATATTTTCAGAACTAAGGCTTTAATCTCCCACTCAACTCAGTGAAAGCTTAGCCTAATTAAGACCCAAATAATATCTGGAGTAGTACTTCAGTATTTTGTCCAATTATCTGCATGAAACAGAAAAGCGTCGTAAGTTTTTTTTTCTCATTCTAAGTGTTCTAATGAAGTTGGACTTAAAATTGTCATTTTCAACTATGAAATGCAAAGTTTACCCATAAGGACAATTATTTTTTAGAAGTATTTTAATCTATTTTGAGATTACTGAAAGCAATTGTATTTGACATCTATTAAGCAGTATACACCATCTCAGAGAGATTTCATAAGATAAAGTTTGCTGGAGAGGAAAGAACAATGGAGATCCTTGCCTTACTGCACATAAACCACCCCCCTCATTACCTGCAGTTGACTCACACTTGCAGTATATAATGACGTGTATGCTTCCTCATTAAAAAGTGATACACTTCAGTTTTTTAATATGTTTAACTCTATCTCTGTTTAGTATGGCCATAATACCACAATCTTCTACTAGCAGGGGATGTGTAACTGTCTTTTAATAACTCCAGATTTACAAAAGCTGTCCATGGTACATGAGGTGGAAATAGAAGATAATTGCTTTTTTCCAGGAAAGAAAGAAGACTAGATGAGTGGATCGTGGGGTCCGCCATAGTAGCTACACAATAATCAACGTGTTTTTTTATTTATGAACAAAAAAAGCACTGCTGGAATTTTATGGATTGTTTGCTAGCTCGTGTGAGCCAATTGTACTGGAGAACCAGTTAAGATGTGAGTGTTGACCAATTTGATAGATTTGACAAGCACAGGAAACAACATAGGATGGTAGCAACTCAGCCTGAAAAAGCTATTTCTTGACATCTTTCACTCAGAAAAATATATATCGTCTCAGTAAGGTGTAGTACCAATACTGCCAAAAAGATTCATGCAAGTGCAGAGAGGGCTGTGTACTATCCATTGTAGTATTTACCCACCGAGTGCCTTAGTTGAAGAAATACATCTCTGGCTGGCACTCTGATGAACAAAGAAAAGTGAAATTAAAATGCCGTTTTGCCACACAAAGAATTGTCACAATTAACTAGCAAATCATTTTACTGACATACTGTGCCCTCAGTTTTGATCTCAAATGCTCATACATTACTTTCACTGACCTAGCAACTGGAAGTAGTCCTGACAGTTGATGATGTTCTTTGTCTAGATTATTTACATCAAATATCTAATGCTAGATGTAGCATAACATGCATAGAAGTCATTCCTGTCAAAGTCTGTATATCTCCAGTATAGGGAGTGTCCTGACTACTTACTTACAAGTTTGTCTCTTTTTTCTCTGAATTCTACAATAAACCTCATATATCCTGCCCTTTTTCTGCAATTGACTTCACTGCAGAGCAAAGCATTTCAAACATTTATAACTCCACATTACAAAAATAAGATGATAATGAATATTCCTGTCATTTTAACTGTCACTTAGAAAGCATTATGTAATTATTTCTAGATCATTAATGTAGTGGCAAGCTTCTGTGGAACTTGTGATCTTGTATAACACTGAGACCTAATAAGGGCCTGCAGGTAGCATGAAGCTTTTTGTAAAATATCCATATTTGTAAAATATTTCATTCTTACAGGCTTTGTCACACAGTTTATTGACCCATGAAGGAGCAGGGGCTTAGAAAAACTCAAGATACGGGGGAAAATATTCCAATGGTTTTCTTCCATCCCTGCCTTCTCCCTCTGCTATGCCCTCCCAATCCAATACAAAATGAATTGGCCTTTTTAGCATAAATTTAAATTCAGGAGAAATGTTTTCATTTCAGTTGTGTTGTAAACATAATTAATAAAATTGGCTTCATTTTATTTTCTACCAGATAAGACATTCTTCATTTCAGTGATGACAAAACTAGATAATAAAATTTCAGGAAGGATTTGGGCCTCGCCTTCCTACATGATTTATGACACACCTATCACAGTACAGCCCTTCCATGAGGGCCTGATTGAGTGATCCTTTCTTTAGACTCTGGATTAACAGCTCACCTGTGTTTTAAAGAGGACTAAGTATAAACAGTGTTTCATTAATAAGTATAATACTTATTTCATTAATATAAGAGCAGGGGCACAGAAATCTCTTTTTATGGAACACAGAGTCAGAATTGGCTGCTAGTCTTGTTATCTCTAGTAAAATATTTCCTTCTAGGGGGTTTCAGTCACCTCTCAAATAACTCCTAAACTACCTTGGTAACTGTCTATTTTGTTGTGGCAATGAGCTGTATCTCTAGTTCTTTCTCTGATCATTAGACAATATTTTTTCCCCCTGTCATATACCTTTGCATGTAATAGGAGCAACACATTTCTCCTTATGGCTGTGCTAAGGAAGACTGTGATGGTGCAATGAAGAAAATTGTTAAGCTGGTTTGCGCTTGGATAACTACCCTCTTCCAGCTGTCTAGCTTCAACAGCAGCTTGAGATGTACAGAATATTGTTTGTGAGCATATTTGCGGGGGGAGGTGGGAAGTGTATATCTTAGCAGTAATTAGTTTCCCAGAAACAACGCTTCCTGCTTCATCTGCAAAGTACCAGGCAGGTGGATTACGGTTTAGTGAATTACACCCAAGGGCTGTCTCTAACCTTCAAATGTGCTACCATATTATTTCATTTTCAGACAGTTTAATACAGTTCCTGATCGTTAATATGATTTTAATATCTGACAGTGCAAAAGGGTAATAATGTTGTGGGGCTAAGAAAGTAGAAAAGAATAAAATAGCTGTCACCATTGGTGATTCACTGCTGGCATGTCATCCCTAGTAAATATATTTTATTGCCCCGGTATGTCTGCACAGCTCAGGGAAAGAATCAGTCATTCAGCTCTCAGACCTGTAAAAATGATTTTGATTCCATTTCTATTTGTTCCCACTCTTCCCTCTTCCCCGAGCACTATGCCAGATACCATCTCTGACCAGCAGGTCCCACTCAGCCTCACACTTGCAGGTATCTCTCACCAGCTGCAAGCTTTCCTCAGGAGTGTGACTGACAGCTACAGTGTGTGCCTGGGGTGACTGGGGCTGAGGGGCAGTGACTGATAACAAACCGACTCCATGCTTTGCTCAGGAGGCTCAAAAGTGTGACTGAAAACCATCTTGTTGGGGATATTTCTTGGTTGCTTTGTAATTCTCTTCCTAATTTGCCCTGTATTTCCTTTTTCATTTTAGATTTTTACTGAGATTTAAACACATCCTTGTGGGTCTTAGGTGGTCACACTGGTTTCCAGAGATGGGGATCTCTGCCTTCTGTTCTTCCAAGTCCTGTCTGATTTACATGTAGTGGAAATTGGTACAAGGTCCTGTGGCTAGCACAGACCACCGTCTAGTCCTATATAACCATGTCACCATGACATTGCACGTCCTCAAATAAAATTCAGCTTAGAGGCAGAACTGGTTGGCCTACATGCAATGCCACATTAATGCAGCCAAACTGCTTTCAGGATTGAAGATAATATCTGTATGAGACTATAATATTCTCCATGTACAGTTTAGTTCACTTAAGAGTTAGCTCAGGAAACTCTGTCTTGCACAATATCAACACACTTGCACAACATCAGACTTGCAAGCTCTCTGAGGGAAAATCTGTCTTCTTTCTTGTGCCAAAGAGCACAAGGCATGGCAATGACTCCATTGGGTGACCACCCTCTACTAACACCACTGACCATTCCTTCCCATCATTTTCTGTCTTTCAAAGTTAATTAACTGTGTGATGACCTTTGCTTTTACCTATGGTTAGTTAATTTAAGAAGCCATGACAAAGGAACTTGTTCAATTACTTTTGAGAAACCAGTATAGCAGAAAAATCAGTACACCAAATGATTCTTCCATCCCTACAGCCAATACCTCCTTTGGAGAATGCAAATAGATGTGTAAGCTCTTACTTTATTTGGTGCATTTTTTGAAAAGCAATACACCATATTTAATTAGTGACTAGTTATATACTTAAAATAGTTTCTATCAGTTTGCTTGATAGAATCATCTGGCTTATCAATTCCCCTGAAAGCCTTTAAATTCAGTGTAGGTAAGAAATCCATTATTTTAATTGTGGTAGGAAGGCCTTCTAAGAAGAGGATCTCCATGAACGCCTGCTGTGTAGCAGCAACTTATAGCCCTGTCAAATACGCAGCCCTATAAGAAGCAGCCTCTGCCTTCTGACACATTCTGCCTCAGTCTTACCTGTCACGGCACTAGTCGATACACAAAAACGCTTTCCTACAGACCTGGATCCTGCATGCAGCTTGCAGAGTTAGGCCTACAAACTCTGGCTCACTTGATTGCCTCAGTCATTTCACCTCACATTGCTTTCCTGTTTGGTAGTAATAAATTAGATAATCATTACAAGAAAGAGGATTATGAAGATAATTAACAAATGAGGTGGTTGAAGGATTTATTGCTCTGGCCTGATCCTTCACTAGTTTCCCTGAGAAAAAGCATCATCTAGCTCACATTTGCCAGTAATTAGCTTTGTCTTTATTGCATTGTAAATACTGCTTTAATTACTGTACTATTTAGCTCAGGAGATGAGATTCAATTGCAGTAACTTAAAGGGGATTCTTGTGCTACCAATTTTTTTCTTCCCTTAATTCATTTTATTCTTAACTCATTTTAAGATAAACACACAACAAAGATTGGCAAAGACATCTGGATGTGTTTTCATGATTAAAACCTTAAACAGGGCTTCTCTAAGGGGGGATGAACTCAGTTGTTAGACAAAAAATACACTCCTTCAGGGGACTGCCATAATGGACCTGTGCTGGGATACAGCCATTTTCTATTATTTCATTAGCATAAAGAGGCAAACACTCAGCCACAGAACACTAGCAGAAAATTTCCTTGGCTTACAGCAACACCTACTGCTGTATATGCTTTGTACTACCCCCTGCGTCTCTCTACATCCAAACTCAATGACAAGATGTAATTTCAGTCTAGTAGATGTCACCAACATGAAATTCAGATGAGTTTTGCTGTGTTTCATCCATACTCAAGGTTAAACAAAGGCAAGGTTAAACAAAGGAAGATAATGCAGGAGAGAAGTGCTGATGTTCCTTGCTCCTAACTCAGTCTTGTTGATGCAGAATTCACATGGGAACCCAACTCAGTGGAGCAATACAAAGTGTCAGGGTATGTGTCTCCTGATACTGGGGAATATAAACTCCCCAAAAGTTCTAACTCCCTGTATCATACAGGATTCTAGTGGCAGACATCATCTGCCCTAATTCATCTGTCCCTGCACCTGATTAAGCTTACCGAAAGCTGTCTGTCTGACTAAAAGAGAATGGTTGTATGCCCACCACAAGAACTGTGAGAGGCTGAGCCTATTTTGTTGGTAAAGTAAATGCTGCTTCCTCCTGCTCCTCTATGAAAGGGATTAAAATAAATTTAAGAGTGCAAGGAAGCATGTCTACTTATCTGATGTTCAAAGAGAGACAGATAAAAACAATGCACTTCTCTTTTCCTGGCTTTGTCAACAGATGGGATCTGTACAATTTTGGCTGGACTAGAAAATACTTCCTATTGGAGGAGATATCTATTAGGTTCTAATTATCTTCAAGAAGAAATGTGTGGAACCTCGTTACTTCAATTGTTAAAACTAGACTAGACAAAGCCCTGAATTTGCCATCATGGAGGACACCAGTAGGAAAAGTCCTTCAGCCCCTACTGGAGTTCATATTGTTTAGTCATGACAGGCCAGTTGTGTTTAGTGTTTATAGTGGTCCAGTAAATTTCCTCTAGAGCCTAGAAATGACAGTGATTTGGAAACATGTGAAGAAGTAATTGTAATTGGATTGGAATTGTAGGCAGCTTTTGAATAACACTGCTTGGTTGATGTGGGGCAAGTGGTGGACATTGTCTACCTGGATTTCTCCGAAGCTTTCAATATGGTTCCCCACAGCCTTCTCCTAGGGAAAGTGACGCATTATCGTCTAGACAAGTGGTTTGTGCAGTGGGGGAACTGGCCAACAGGCCACACCCAGCAGCTGGCGGTAAATGGCTCCTTTTCAAACTGGCAACCTGTCACAAGTGGGGTCCCCCAGGCATCGATACTGAGCCCAACGCTGTTTAATATCTTCATAAGTGATCTGGATGATGGGATCAAGTGTACCCTAACAAAGTTTGCTGATACCAAACTGAGTGGGGAAGTGGACACTTTGGAAGGGAGAGCCACCCTGCAGGAAGACCTGGATAGGCTGGAAAAGTGGGCTAACAAGAACTGTACAAAGTTCGTCAAGGACAAGTGTAAGACCTCGCCCTAGGAAAACATAATCCAGGAGTGCAGCACAGGCTGCAATCTACCTGGCTGGGGAGCAGCGTTGTGGAAAGGGACCTGGGGATCCTGGTGGACAAGCAGCTCTGTATGAGTAAACAGTGTGCTGCTGGGGCAGAGAAAGCAGAAAGTTAGTTTACAACAGGATGCTGGGTTGCATCAACAAGGGCATCACCAACAGAGATAAAGAAGTCATTATCCCACTCTACTCAGTACTTATCAGGCCTCACCTGGAATACTGTGTTCAGTTTTGATCTCCACTACACAAAAAAGATGTGGACAGGCTGGAGAGGGTCCAGAGAAGGGCCATCAAGATGATCAAAGGACTGGGAAGCCTGCCATATGAGGAAAGGCTGAGAGAACTGGATTTGTTCAGCCTTGAGAAAAGAAGGCTCAGGGGAGATCTTATCACCATGTTCCAGTACTTAAAGGGTAGCCACAAACAAGATGGAGACTCTCTTTTTACAAGGAGTCACAGGGAAAAGAGAAGGGGTAATGGGTACAAGTTACTCCTGGGGAGATTCTGATTGGACACAAGAGGAAAATTTTTCACAATGAGAACAATCAGCCATTGGAATAATCTCCCCAGAGAAGTGGTGGATTCCCCAACACTGGACACTTTTAAGCTTCAGCTGGACAGGGTGCTGGGCCATCTTGTCTAGACTGTGCTTTTGACAAGAAAGGTTGGGCCAGGTGATCCTTGAGGTCCCTTCCAACCTGGTATTCTATGATCTCTTAAAAGATCAAAGTTTACAAATTAAGTCAGATCTGTTAATAGGAAACTTGAAAACATTAGGAAGATTGAGACAGAATAATTTATAGTTGCATTTTTGTATTATGTCAACCCTGCCTGTGAAACTACACAGGCTACTTAATCCTTTTCCTGAAATAGGAAAGAGAAGGATGTTACCGAACCATGCGAATTAAATTCCAATAACTATTTGCATTCTGCCCACTACTTTCTCCTGCAGATGACAGTATGCCTTCACTTCTAGTCCTGAACTGCTGCTACTTTTGTTCTTTACACAACAATTTGAAGGAACCACTCTAGTCAGTACTAAGTCTATTTACTAAAAACATGTGTGAATGAGACCTGAAAAGTACTGTGTTCAGTCTAACTGGCTCTGATGGCTCTTACAGTAAGGAGCATACTAAACACCACTAAAGGGTCCCCAAATTCCTCACTGTTGAAAGAGGATACCTCTGTATCCCCACATACTCCACTACACAGCATCTGCGGAGTTCTTTTTTGGGGGTGTCTATGCTTCAGCTATGACAGAAGTGGCCCTCATTTATAGCAAATCCATTTAATTATTTTGAGAACTTCAGATCAAAGCCACTATATAAAATTGTGGCCCTATCATGAAAGATAAATGAGCCTTCTTATACAGCAGGCCTGCCAGATTGAATATATTTGACTGAATGCTTCATACAGGATACTGTGCCATAGTTTGGGTAGGGAACATCTATGATTTAATCCTCCAAAACTCCATTAGAGGCTTTGTGCCACATACTCTATGTATGACTCCATGACCCTGTTCCTCTTCCATCAAATGGATTTACCAGCCAAGCAACAGAAAGCTGAAGGTGGATAAAAAACGTGCCTGCACAGATAGAAGTGCTCTGATGCCATTGTAATGTGGGCATAAAATCAAGGAACATATGTAGAGGCAGCTGCTCGCAGTTGTGAAGGCATGTAAAAATATGGGACTGTTGAAAAACTTTGATAGATTTTATAACTGGGGAACTATATATTTTTATTGTATACTACAGGAACCCACAAAAAGTGATGCTTTCTTTTAGTACATTTATTCATTGCTCGTTTACAACAGAGTAATTCCATCATGCAACAAACTGGAAGGTTTATGCCTAGTCTCTTCACCGAGAGTTATAAGTTCATTGCACTAAATCTGTCTGACGGAGAAACCAGACAGTGACAAGGGCTAGGGGCATTACAGAGAAGGCTGAAAGGTGCTCTTTCTTATGGTGAATCCCTGGCCATATTTCAGTTCCATGCACATAGCTTCTTAAAGGAACTAGGGAAAACGTTTTTGGCATCTGGAGTTGGGAACCTAGGGTGGATTGTTTAAGGGAAGGCTAGAAGCAAAGTTTGAAGTTCTCCTCTGAAACAGCAAGTTTCAGTGAGTACACATCTAGTCCTCCTGGATCATGTTCCAAATACCACCCTGATCTTTACCTTTGTTCAGAGAAGATGCATATACTCAGCAGATCTTCAAATGAGTGTCCTCCTCATTTAGTAGATGAGATTGCTGCCTTTCAATGAGAGTTAGGTTAGACAAAGTGACTGTTACAGCAGAGAAGACAAGACACAGAATATTGCTGAATTTACCATACTTTGGACCTTTCCCTTTTAAAGCAATCCAGGAGCTTTAACTGAAGAAAGGTAGAGGTAACCAAAGTAGAGGACTAGCAAAGGAGAAACTACACACAAGAGTAAGCTATATACAGAAACACTACAAAACTTTCTTGAAAGGGCAAGGATTATATATTTTTGAGTCAACCTTACATTGTAATGGTGCTGGCCCTATCCTGGAAATTTGACTATTAAGTTTAGCATGGGTGGCATAAAGCCCCCAATGCATAAGCATGCCACTATAGACTACGTATCACTTACCCTCACCTTGTGTGAGGCCATGAGAAAAGACACCCAATTTTGGCAGTCTCTTGATGTGCAAAATGAGTGAACAAAGTGAAATTGTTACCTTGTAGAGATAGCGGAAAGATCGCCTAGTTAACATGATCAAAGCCCTTTTAAAGTGTATGCACTTTCACTACAAACTAATTGAGCCCTTCCAGAGAGAGAAAAAATAGGATGTAATTATTATTTCTATGTCTGTCACTCATGTTCTAATCTGTTAATTGACATAAAATACCAGATGGAGAAACTAAGCAGCCTTATGGGAAGCTTTACAGTAGCTGTATGCAATACCCTGGTTTTAGTGACAAAGCAGATGAGAGTCCAGGCAGAGAAAAATACAACAATAGGAATCCTAGGAGTTTATGGCAATGGGTCTCCATCAGATTGTTACAGTAGTAGCATCATCACTAAAAATCACTGGCACAATTAGTATGGATTAACTTGACCCATAAGACACATAATTTGTAGAATCTGTCAAGGAACAGTTTCTTTGTATGCAAGTGGACAGGTGCAAATCTCTGCTTTTGACATAAAGTTTAACTTTCTGGAAAGCTCACGTGTGCATGCAAATACAGGTAATAGTCTTAAAACAGAAGGAATAGTCACTAAGAGAAGTCATATCCATGGTGTGGGTAAACAACTAGCAAGGAAATCTTCCCTATTAACCCTGTTATATTCTACCACCTGTAACAATACAAAATAGCATAAATAGGTGGACACAAAATTTTACTTCCTGATTATTGATTTGGAATTCAGACCAAATTAAGTCAAAAGGAAAGCAGGCAACATCTTAAATATTTTTGATGAACTATGCAAAGTGTTTAGACAGTCTCAATCTAATCTCAAGCCTCTCATTGGTAGTTTCCTAAGAAAAAGAAAATTAATAAAGCAATATATATTACTTCTAAGAAAAACACACAAGGGAAAGCTAATTGTTAGTAAAGTACAGTGCGATTCTATGCAATACTCTCCTGTGGATAATTAGAGATCTTTAGTCATCAAGAACAGAATTCCCAGCACTTTTATCAATGTTAAAAGTCCTTTGGCTTCTTTTTCCAAAAGTACTATATGAGAAATTATGTTAGATTTCTTTCTCACTCTTCTTCCTCCAGATCCTATCACGCAGAACTAACCTGAAAGATTGACAGACTTTTGTTATCAGTGTTATGTTTTACCTGGTTCTTTGCTGTCTTTGAGACTAAATCAGAAAAACATGTGGCACATTTATCCACTGCTGTTGATATAATTCTGATCTTTCTAATCTTTCTCTTTTCCTTTTTCTTGCTATCAAAATGCTACTAGTTAATTTATGTCCAAAAGCACCTTGAAGACGTAAAACCCAATATAAGTATTTGAAGCACAGCAGAGTCAGTCCAGTTTTAAGTGTTCAACAGTATCATTGCGATTATGCTGCTGAAATGGAAGTGCCTTGTCTCCATATGTTCCAAACAGGCTAATGCCAAGTTTGTGTCCTCCAGAATCCTCCTAATTCAACATCTACTACTTTTGGTGAAATCTCTACTCATCTCCAAAGTCAGGAGGCTGTTGTCTTCCTCACCACATGGACAGTCTCTCAAATCCCCCATATGTCTAACTACACAAAGGAAAAATCCTGGCTTTTCATAAAACTGAGAATATGAATAAGTGCATTAATTCAGGGATATCAAGACCTGGGACTTAGAATCCTTCAGTATCTTACCTTTCAGTGTCATTCATGTAAACCCCTTTCTCAGCCAGAAAGGTAGAGGTAGCACAAGGCTACTGGTTGAAACTGAGTGAAGGCAGCCACTAAGTGGTATTGTCCTGCAGGGGCTGAGTCAGGCAGAGATAGGGCCCTGCAACAGCCCCAGGCATAGCAAGGGGACAAAGAACTGCTTCATCTGGGCAGTCCCAACAAAAGCTGCAGAAGACAGAGCTGTGGTGTGAGGCTGAGGGGCCCAGACAGAACAGGCACCTCCACTGCACAGCTCAGAGAAGAACCGAAGGTCCAGGCCTGACCTGAAATAGAGCCCCTGGTCCTGTGGGCAGTAGGTGAGGGTGGTGGATAGTAGTCCCAGGTGAGGCTGTTCAGGGATGTTAAGTCCCTGAGTGCCCTCAGGGACCTGACACCAGTGCTGCCCTTGCTTCACCTTAGGACTTGGAAAAATCAGTGATGCTTTCGGAACTATCCACTGACCCTGAGGAAACAAATTTAAGGATTGTGCAGTTTTGCATGAATGCTCAAACATCTGCATTATTCATCTGGCCCTCATCACTATACTGAGCTCTAGGGAAACTTTACAATACTGTCAAAATATATTACTTACTGTATCTGTATGTTTTATAGGTCAAACCATTGTCCCTGTTTTACAGGTAGGATTTCAAGGTTCAGGCAGACTGTTGGCATGTCTGCACGGTGCAATGGAGTATGAAACATACCTCCTTGAGATAGCAATATTAATCACTGCTTCAGAACCAGAAGCAGTACAGTTTCAGCACAGCCTCTAAACAAATAAGCTGTAATGATGAAAGACTGAACTTACAAGGTCTGGCACAGCAATGTTATATGTGGCCAGACTGCTTTCGGATCTCATGATTCTCTGCTCCTTACTAAGCAATGCCATGTGAATGTATCAGCTTGGAATCTCCACGCTGTAGTTGACTGTATGTTGCAGGCATGCCCCAAGTGATTCACCCACAAGCATTAAGGGAGTTTATGGCAGAACAAGAAATGTTTTTTGGAGGTTTCCTCGTACAGCCCTGACTAATTCTAAATACAAGACCACCTCCGGAAGTCACTGAAAGACTATGGGAATCGCTGCAGAAAAGCAGACATTTTAGAGGTGCACAAGAGGTAAAAAGCCGTTGAGCACATTCTGCTCTGTACAGCATGATACCTAAATTTCAGAGTTAACTCAGTTCCAGGAGTATCTGTTCTGCTGTTCTGCAGACTTTCCCTCTCCCCTTCCCCTTCCCCTTCCCCTTCCCCGTCCTTTTCCCTTTCTAGGCCATATAAAGTAATTCTTGAAAATGTTTCCATGATTGCATTATAGCAATCAAAAGTGCCGAAGGAGATACAGTGACAAAGGATGCACTATCATCAACAGCCACAATGCAAAATGACTCGTTTGGTCTCAAATTGGTTGACTATTAGAGCTTTGTTTAAATTCAGTTCTATCTGGGACTTGGAAAATATTACTCCTGCTTTTTCATTCAACATGCAGCAACACACAAAGCCTGCCCTCTGTCCTCCATCAAATGCTTGGGCACCTCATCGTCCTTTACATTAAACCTCTCTAAATAAATGAAATTAGTAGAAGGAAAATCTAAGAATAAGCAGTATTAACTCTAAGACAGGCAGCAAGAGGAAAGGGGTGCAACTCTATGTTTTTGGCCTTCTAATATCTCTATCTTCGTTCTAATAATAAGTGAAAAGAAACTGGAGGAAATAATAGGATGAGGCATTCAAAATACAAATTGGCAGATGTGTACAGATAGTGCATGTTGCGAAGGATAGCCATGCCATTCGCCAAGCAGAGGGAAGACACAGTCGCTCAATATGAGTGATCAGCATACTTCGTTTATTAAGACACGATCATCAAGCTTTATATGTTCGTTAATTAGCTCATACATATTACAAAAGCTAAGCTCATTATTGGCTGTTTCCTTAAAAGGCCAGTCCCGCCTCATGTTACTGTTCAAAGTTGTTTTCCACTAAATTCCCAGGCCAGCATGACCTTCGTAAATTCCTTGTCAGCACCTGGCTCACTGTAATCAGGCCCTTATGCTAACAAGGAGATTGCTTGTACAAATGTTCTGTGGACCCGTGCCCGTTCTCATAGAGCCACTCTGCAACAATTCCCCCTTTTTTCTTTTGGACAAGCAATACTTGATCGGTCGTTTGCTTTACATTCTTCATGATACAATAATAAGCTATCTTAACAATTACTATAATTGCTAACAAAATGCCAAGCCAGCACAGGCCTTCCTTGA